>JAJJMC010011514.1:202823-234251 GCA_023531435.1 Papaver californicum | reverse complement strand
TTTTAGATCAATTGAATTAAATATTTGATACAGACCATTATGATTTAAATAGATTAAATTCATGACTTTAAACAATTGTATTGTCGTTTATGGTGCATGCTTGGCCTATGGTTTTGATGTTCCATGTTTCTGGTATACAGTTGTTATTCTAAAAATATATTTGTCTACTTATTTGATATTCCATGCTTAGGTTAAATCTTTTGATGGGGTATACTTAGAATAGCCAAGTATTATTTGTAGACCTTTAATTAGTTTCGTACAATTTTCTCGCTAGTGCAATTTTATGGTGTATGCTTGAGACTAGGGCTTTTTGATGCATCATGTTTAGGGCGTCCCAGCGATATTTGCGACTCTAAATATTCATGAATTAAATAGTGGTGGATACTGAAAAACCCTGGTTACCGACTCTCTCTACTCGGTCACATTTTATTAATTTAGTTAGTTTATTATTTTATTTATTAATATAAAAATCACAAAAATATTCCTCTTGGTTAGTTTATTAGAGATATTAATTGCAGTATCTCCCCGCTCTCTGTGGGTTCGACCCGTACTTGCCGTTGTCTACTAGTTAGACGCCGTGCGTTTGCGGTTATTTTATTGGGTAATCCCAAATCACATCAGTAGCATGTAAAAATGAACCACATATATCTTGTGTTGTGGTTGTGTGCTTGTTCATCTTCTGTTTCTCTTATTATTTCTCCTTGTTTGGTTCAAGTCGCCAATTTCCCTTTGAGATCCTGTGTTGCGTTGCATTCGGGGTACCAATTTGCCTAACATTTTATATTTAACATATATCTTCTATATCATGGAAAGAAAATTAAAGTTTTAAAGAAAGTTTTAACGTTTCAGGAGCGATGGATTTGATTTGAATATGATTCATGATAATATATATTAATGATATCAAAAGTTACATGTATTGTAAACACTGCATGAAATCAGGAAATTTGTAACATCGTTTTGCTGACGGTTAAATTTTTTGGAACGTTGTATCATCGCTACAAAATTTCTAACAGTGAGAGTTTGTTGATATATGGTATATGTTACTGAGTTTCAGGAGGGTTGTGGTCAATTACCTTCGTATCCTCAACTTGAAATGACAAGTTACTTTGTTACCCTTTATTACTACTATCTGCACCCCAATTCTACTCACGTTCAAGATGAACCCCAGCATCCCAACAATTCCCTTTTTTTTTTCTCTAATATTTTTTCAAATTAAAACTCTTCATTTTAATTACCAAAAATTAGAAAACAAAATCAAAATAATTGAAATTAGTTTTTAATATGTCTGAAAATTTGAATAGGAATCAGTTGAGAGGTAGATAAAACAAGTTAAAGTGTTGATAGAAAAAAAATTGAGACATCACTATAGAAAACTCATCGAAAAAAAGTTGAGACATTTTATCCCTGCCGCCAACCATTTCACCGGAAAATTCACCAGATCCACTTTGAGATTCAGCTGCAGAAAACTTCATCAACAACAATGAATCAATCGATTCTTTTGAGAAAAATCGATTTAAGCCTAGATTTAGGTTTAATCGATCTCTCATAGAAATATTGACACCGATTCATAATTTTGGAAATGAAAATCTGGGTTATCTTCATCTAAGGTATGTCATTCATTCATTTTTCTTGCAAATCGAAATCTTTTCAACATTTGGGGGTTTAATTATTTTATGAATTGGAGGTTACAAACTATTGATTGTGAATGATGCAATTTCTGATGGTCATTATGAACATCTCTATCTTTCAGATGAATATGTGGTTGTAGATGTTAGGTTTATTTGTATTTGATCTTGCTGTGAATTGTATCCTGTTTTGAGAATGTTTTTGGTGATTATGAACATCTCAATAGCATGTTTTATGCCTCCACCAAGTAGTTTTATGTGTCAGTTGATTATATAGGTTGAATACTATGCAATCCTGATTTGTATTCGTTGACATACTGTAGAATAAAATTAGGTGTGCATAAGCCTCCATCAAGTAGTTTTATGGATTTTTTTTTTTTTTGACTGTGATTAAGAAGATGTAGATGCGATTATAGATATTACAGTACATTGTATTATGTTTTGAGAATAGGTCAGTGAAATTTGTAGGTTTAGTTGATAATTAAACTGAGTTAGACACAATATTTCATTTGTTTGTACGTAGGATGTCACCATTTGTTTGTAGATGGGTGAATCAATTGATTGTATATTGAAGTAGTATCTCTAATGAGAATCCCAACCAGTAAAAAAAGCTAATGTTCATAATTTGTTCCCTTTGCCTAATTAGATTCTAGTTCTTCGTGTTTTGAATTCATTGCCAAATTGTAGATTAAAATTAGGTGTGTATATGCCTGCACCAAGTAATTTTATGTGTCAGTTGAATTATGTAGGTTGAACAGGACTCAGTCTTGAGTCATTTATTATGGCTTTGACATATGACATAGTATTGAAGCAGTAGATCTAATTAGACTCAGGCATAGTTTTTGGTGTAGGATATCAGTATTAGTGAATAAAAATTGTATTCTGTCTTGAGAAGCAGTTTCTGAAATTTAGACAAAAACCAAAGAGAATGTAGTATTTGTAATAAATGAAATTTCTTCATGTTTTCATATAAGACCGTATATCTATATTACAACCTGAGTCTCCCACATTATCAATACCCAACCATACATAAGAAATTACATAAAATATAGCTTTCATCATTTCATTTCAAGTATATTACAACCTTTCTGTTCGTGCAGTGTTGTTTTGCAACACTGTCATTTCATATCTAGTTACTAAAGGAAGAAAATGTAAGCCCTTACATCACACTGTCATCGTTAACATTCGAAAAACATAAAACTTGAACCTAAATCCAAAACATAAACTCTATAAAACAAATTTCCCCTGTATTTTCTCTTTGATGATTTACACACTTCTAAAATCCAAAACCCAAAACCCAAAACAAGATTGAGTCTTTCTCAATTTCCATTAGACCCTCTTCATTTCAATTCTTCTCTGTACTTTGATGATAGGTATTTCTACAAAATATTAAGTTGTGTTACCATATGCAAACTTAATATCATCATTTCCATTAGAGCAACTAAACCCCAAAAATCCACCAACTCTTTACAAAAGAATTGAAAATTCGAGAAGTCTTACCCATTGTTTTCCATCACTCAGAATCAAAATCATATTTTTTTTTTTCCGATTCTGATTCCAGATCCGTGTTAGAGCTAGTCACTATGCTGAGTATGAACTGATTTTCTGAATCACCACATGATAGGTATGCCTGATACTCATCCTCAATATCCTCTTCTTTCACTGCATCTTTAAAACTCCCATCTCCACTTCGCAACCTCTTATAACCCTCTTCATGTATCTTCGCAACTCCTTCACTGCTCTTTTCCTAGACATCTTATTCCTTACCAACCAAAAGTCCTTTAGGCAATCAACATCTTTTGCTTTCTCGATCTGCTCTCTTTTCTTTTCCCCTTCTTCCTGTTGGATTATTTCATCCATTTCCTTCTACAGTTCATCCACCTCTTCTGCCATCCTTTTTTTCCTAGAATTCTACTTGTTTCTCCCCTTCTCTCATCTTCTCGGCCTGTAATTTTTGCTTCTTTTTTATCTATATACTTCTTCGTTTTCTATATTTTCTCTAAATCCATTTTCTCCACTGTTTGTTTCATCATGTAGAAATGGGCATATTTTTTCATTTCTTTTTTCATCTCCTTCTCTCGATCAAGTTCTTTATCTGTTATTGGGGCCTTGCCTTTTGATGGTTTGGAACCACTTCTTTTTTCTGGATTTGTTGGCGCCATTAATATCTCTCTGATTTTTGTTTGAAGGTTTCTTTCATCTTTTGGTTTTGATTAAGAGTAATTGGAAATTTATCGGTTTCTCATCCTTTTATAGAGTGGTTAGATTAACCATAAATGTTTTTTTATGGCGCATGGTTAAACGTCAAGTCCCCTGGAAGACCACGCCTCTTCAATTTCATTTGAATTTTTTTGGCGCATGTTAAACGCCTAGCCCCCTGACAGACCACGCCTCTTCAATTTTATCCACACTTTTGTCAAAAAACCATCATTACTTCTCGATAATTCCTCAATTATCTTCCACTAATTAAATTAACATATAGAATAGTTATGTTTTGGATACCATGTATATCCAAAACATAATGTATATAAAATAGATATATCTCCATCTCCGTAAGATTCTGTGAAAGATCTTCTACAACTTTAGTCTTCAGTGGTACCACTTGTTGAAATTAGTCGTATGGCTAACCAGGGGTTATTATAAGTCAGGTTCAACACGTGTATATTTCACATAATTATTTGATTGATGATTAGTTATCAGATGGGCCCATTACCCTCCATATTTAGGATCTCGACCCTTGTTTCATAACTCCTAAAATTGAATCAATGGTAGAGATTAAACGGTCACGTGCACACTCGTTAGAGAGTGTGCACAAAATGACTCAAATATTCCGGTCTACCAATGAACCACAAAAATATACCATGGTGAAAATTAGAATAGAAAACAAATAATATGTCAGGAACAACTAAGAGCATGAGACATAACTCCTTCCATTTCTCATTTCATCTCCATCCACATCTAATTCCATCAATTTGAGCTTCAGAAAACTTCATAAAGAACTATAATCAGTAATTCCATCGATTTGAGCTTCATAAAACTTCATTAACAACTATAATCAGTTATTAGTACTTATGTGAAACATCAATTTAAGCCGAGATTTAGGTTTAATCGATCTCTCATAGAAGTATTAATTGACATTGATTCATAATTTTGGAAATACAAATCTTGGTTATCTTCATCTAAGGTATGTCATTCATTCACTTTTCTTGCAAATAATTTTTTTTTAGCATTTGGGAGTTTAATAATTTTACAAATTGGAGGTTACAAACTATTAATTGTGAACGATGCAATTTCTGAAGGTGAGTATGAACATCTCTATCTTTCAGATATATATGTGCTTGTAGATTTTAGTTTTATTTTTATCTGATGTTGATGTGAATTGTATCATGCTATGAGAATGTTTTGGTGATTATGAAAATCTAAAATGCATGTTATATTCCTCCACCAACTAGTTTTAAGTATCAGTTGATTATATAGGTTGAATAATATGCAATCCTGATTTATGTTATTGACATATGATCTAAAGCTTGTTAGACCTTTTAAGAATATTTGGTTATTGAACTTAGACTCATGCATAATATTTGGTGGTAGGATGTCAGCATTATTGAATAAAGCTTGTATTCTGTTTTGAGAAGCATCATCTAAGGAATCAAGATAATTTCAGGAATCTTTTTGATTTGTATTCATTGTCAGATTGTAGAATAAAATTATGTGTGCATATGGATCCACCAAGTAGAAGTAGTATTTACTGTGAATTGGACTGAATAGAGAATCAAAGATACAATTTCAAATGTAGATGTACCTTATGCAAACCCAAAGAATTGTAGGGCAAACTATTAAGAAGGACTAAAATGACTTGTTCTCAGTATGCATTTGCTTTCAACTACCTGTTCCAATTCTTTGTTATGTGTGGTTTTCAACTACCCTTATAACTTTGAATCTCCATATCTCTGAGTCAAATAAAATTATCAGTAACTGCTCAATTTGATCCCATATTTAACCTCATTCAAATTACAAGAAATTACGAAATTCGCCAACAAAACATTTCAATACCCATTACAACTATTGAAGCAAAGAGTTTTCATCATGATCAAAATCAAAATCAATTTCAAAATAACGGTATCAGAAGTAATTTGTTGGCTGGTGATCATATATCAGCCTTAGTTTTACAAACCATAAAATAAAATCCATATTTAACATTTGTTTTGTTCAAATAGATGTTGTTTGAAAAAAATAGTTACTGCTACCTATCTTCAGAAAAAACAAAAAAAGAAAATGATCATTGCCTATGTTGATCCCTCTGATATGAATACCCACTCCATGTCCTACATATAACAGACTCAGTCTGCCTCCTGGTGTTTCGTCTAGGAGGAATAGGAGGCCGACCTTGACCCTGGTGAGGAGCTTGCCTGGCGGTATCATTCTCTTCCCCTCTCTGTGTATTTGTTGCATATGCAGGTGTAAGTGCATGTGGAGGCATTGGGTGTACATCACCATGAGTATTTCTTCGACCATATCACCCTCAAAAATTACAACAACCTGATCAACAACCTTTCCTATGGTAGGAAAAACCATATTGAGCATAGGATAGACCATACCTTGAGTGGGAAGAGGCATCTACGCGATGTTGCGAATCTGTGCTCTAGATTCTGGATGAAGAACAAGAGCATAAAATCCAAGTCTAGCACCACTAGTGACAAAGAATTGATCCCCAACAATAACTGCACCTTCATTGATCATAAAAAAAATCCATGCCTAATGTGTTCATCATACATCAACCCGTCTCCAATTGCGATTTGGAGGAATTGGTTCCTAAAAAATTGTTTCACGAAGAACGCCACCATTCCCCTGACTATACTCAGAACCTACATTTGTTCTATTACTATTTTTATTGCCACCATTACCACTATCACTTCCACCACCACCACTACCACTACCACTACCAACCTCATATGTGCTATTTGGAAAAACCCGTCGACCATCTGTTCCATTACTAGTATTATTGCCACCAGCACCATTAGTACCGTCACCACTACCACTTCCACTTCCACCACCGCTACCAACTTCATATGTGCTATTTGGAAGAACCCATCGACCATCTGTTTCAGTACCACTACCAAAACTTTCACCATCATTCACATTCACCATCTTTAAGTTGTGATTTTCTTGGAGGATTCTGAAGGAATTTTGAGTCTGTATTTTCAAATAGAATATGATATGTTATATCTCCAGTTAATCGGAATATAACCTGGTACGTAACTATAATTTCTATACTAGATCCTTAAATCCACCGAAGAACCATAAAATCTGACATGTTATATCTCTAGTTCATTGGAATGTACCAAAGATTTATCTCTAGTAAATTGGTAACCCCAATTTCTATCCCAGATCCCTAAATCCACCGAAGAACCATAGAACCTGACATGTTACATCTCCAGATCAATGGAATATACACCAAAGATCTATCTCTAGTAAACTAGTAACCGAAATTTCTATACCAGATCCCTAAAACTGCCGATCCAAGAAACATAAAATATTATATGTTACATCTCCAGTTCATTGGAATATACACCAAAGGTCTATTTATAGTAATTACCTGTTATACGTAACCACAATTTATATAACACATCCCTAATCCACCGAATAACCATATAATCAGACATGTTATATCTCCTGTTCATCGGAATAGTAACCTGGTACGTAACCACAATTTTTATACCAGATCCCTAAATCCAACGAAGAACCATAAAATATGATATGTTACATCTCCTGTTTATTGGAATGTACACCGTAAGTCTATATATAGTGATAAGCTGGTACATAACCAGAATTTCTATACCTCATCCCTAAATCCACCGAATAACTATAGAATCTGACATGTTACATCTCCAGTTCGTCATAAGGTACTCGGAATGTATATCTCTGTAACCTGGTACGTAACCACAATTTCTCTACCAGATCCCTAAATTCACCGAAGAAGCATAGAATATGATATGTTACATCTCCAGTTCATTAGAATGTACACCGTAGGTCTATCTCTAGTGATAACCTGGTACATAACAAGAATTTCTATACCATATCCCTAAATCCACCGAATAACCATAAAATCTGACATGCTATATCTCCAGTTCATTGGGATGTACTCGAAATGTATATCCCTAGTAACCTGGTACGTAACCACAATTTTTATACCATATCTCTAAATCTACTGAAGAGCTATATATTGAATATGATATGTTACATCTCCAGTTCATCAGAATGTACTCGAAACGTATATCTCTAGTAACCTGGTACCTAAATCCACCAAATAACCATAAAATATGATATGTTATATCCCAAGTTCATCGGAATGTACACCCTAGGTCTATCTCTAGTGATAACCTGGTGCATAACCAGAATTTCTATATTGGATCCCTAAATCTGCCGAATAACTATAGAATAATCTGATATGTTATATATCTAGTTCATTAGAATGTACTCGGATTGTCTATGTCTAGTAAGCTGGTACATAACCACGATTTTTATACCAGATCCCTAAATCCACTGAATAACCCTAAAATCTGACATGTTATATCTCCAGTTCATCGGAATGTACTCAGAATGTATATCTCTACTAACCTGGTAGGTCACCACAGTTTTGATACCAGATCCCAAAATCCACCGAAGAACCATATATAGAATAATCTGATGTATTACATCTCCAGTCATCAGAATGTACACCAAAGGTCTATCTCTTAATTACCTGGTGTACGTAACCATAATTTTTATACCACATCCCTAATTCTACCAAATAACCATAAAATATGACATGTTATATCTCCAGTTCATCGGAATATACACCAAAGGTCTATCTCTAGTAACCTGGTACGTAACCGTAATTTCTATACTAGATCCCTAAATATACCGAAAAAACATAGAATAATCTGATATGATACATCTCCAGTTCATCGAAATGTACACCACATGGTATACGTAACCATAATTTCTATATCACATCCCTAAATCCTATGATTTACTCGGAATGTCTATCTTTAGTAAGATGATACTTAACCACAATTTCTATACCACATCCCTAAGTCCACCTAATAACCTTAGAATCTGACAAGTTACATCTCCAGTTCATCGGAATGTACACCAAAGGTCTATCTCTAGTAACCTGGTACGTAACTATAATTTCTATACTAGATCCCTAAATCCACCGAAGAACCATAAAATAATATGATATGTTATATCTCCAGTTCTTCAGAATGTACACCAAAGGTCGATCTTTAGTAACCTTGTATACATAACCATAATTTCTATACCACATCCCTAAATCCACCGAATAACCTTATAGTCTGACATGTTACATCTCCAGTTCATCGGAATGTACTCGGAATGTCTATCTCTATTAAGCTGGTATGTGACCACAATTTCTTTACCACATCCCTAAATCCACCTAATAACCATAAAATCTGACATGTTACATCTTCAGTTCATCAGAATGTACACCAAAGATCTATCTCTAGTAACCTGGTACATAACCACAATTTCTATAGTAGATCCCTAAATCCACCGAAGAACTATAGAATAATATGATATGTTACATCTCCAGTTCATCGGCATGTACATCAAAGTTCATCTTTTAGTAACCTAGTATACGTAACCAAAATTTATATACCACATCCCTATATCCACCGAATAACCATAGAATATGACATATGTTACATCTCCAGTTCGTTAGAATGTACACCAAAGGTCTATCTCTAGTAAACTGGTAATCACAATTTCTATACCATCCCTAAATCCTTCGATCGAAGAACCATAGAATATGATATATTACATCTTCAGTTCATCGGAATGTACACCAAAGGTTTATCTCTAGTAACCTGGTACGTAACCACAATTTCTATACTAGATCCCTAAATCCACCGAAAACTATAGAATAATCTGATATGTTACATCTCCAGTTCATCGGAATGTACACCAAAAGTCTATCTTTAGTAACCTGGTATACGTAACCATAATTTCTATACCACATCCCTAAATCCACCGAATAACCATAGAATCTGACATTTGTTATATCTCCATTTCATTGGAATGTACAACAAAGGTCTATCTCTACTAAACTGGTAACCACGATTTTTATACTATCCCTAAATCCTCCGAACGAAGAACCATAGAATATGATATGTTACATCTCCAGTTCATCGTAATGTACACCAGAGGTCTATCTCTAGCAATGTGAACTGGAGTATTCCTCATCTCGTTTTAATCCCATGACCCAAATTCCACCCAATTATGTGTTTGATTCCAAATTTGACCAAAACATTTGACCTCGATCCGGACGAATTTTACCTAAAATTTTTGAGAGAAAAAACAAATCTCTCCTTAATTATTGTACTCTTCTCTCTTGTCTGAAAGTTTTAGCTCTCAAATTTCGTTTCCCTCTCAGTTCTTCACTCTAATAACTCTTTTTGATATCGATTCTCTTACATATTTGAAACCCTTTCTGATTTCCCTATCAAATTTCATTTCCCTCCTCTCAAATTTGAGTCAATAATTTCAACTCTCCTCTATCTTTCTTAAGATAGTGAGATGAAGAACTCAGACCTTTTTTTCCTATATTATCCCCATATTCCCACACCATCCATACTCATACCTCTTACTTCTCTAATACCTCTTAACTCGCATTTATCCCTATGTCTCACTCAATCTCAAGAGGTATTATCTGTAGTTTTTAGCTACAAATAGAAATATCAAAATTGTTTATTTTTTTCGTTTAGGGTTTAAACAAAAGCTTAGATCTGTATAAGATCACTGATATATGTTAGATTTGTTCTTTTTTCTTTAAAATTAGGGCTTTCGTGGTTGTAATATAAATAGATTTCAACAAGACTTTGGGTTTTTCCGTTTAGTTCACTAATGGGTTACTTTTATTGTTGTTTACTGGTTTACATTCATTTTTATTTTGGTTGTTGTAATATCTTTCAATAGATAACAACCCAAATAAGGGTTTTCAACTATCTGTAAGCAAGATACATCTATATTTTTGTGGGTCTTTAGTGTTTGTTTACTGCTACCGATGTAGGTTGTTTAGTTGTAATCTCTTTCAAGAGATTAATGCTTTACATTTTTTTGGTTTGTTTGGTTGTAACCTCTTTCAATAGATTACCGCTTTACATCTAAGCTTTATTGATTTTTAGTGGTTTGCATCATCTTTCAATAGTTTGTTCTAATCTAGATTCTTTATATGACTGCTTTACATTCTTCTTGCTTTTGGTTGTTGTAATCTCTTTCAATAGATCAAAACCCAAATAAGGGTTTTCAACTATCGGCAAGTCAGACACAATTAGTTTTTTTTTTACTCCTACTGACGTAGGTTTATTTAGCTGTAATCCCTTTCATTAGATTGCTGCTTTAGATTTATGGTTTGTTTGGTTGTAATCTCTTTCAATAGACTACTAATTCACATTTAAAGCTTATTTATTTTTTTTGCAAAGCATTTTGTTTCAATAGTTTATATAGTACTACATTTCTTATATGTGGTTTGTTGTTTGGTTTCCCATATGGACAGTATTGGTCCTGCAAATCTATCTAAGCATTGGAATAAATTCCTTATTAGCCTAAATCAACTCTGTCAAAATGAATTATTCCAGCTCTTAGAGAGCCTTGCAGGATTAGGTATATACCTACATCGATATGAGATGTATCTTTTATTTATGATTCTAGCAATTCCCATGAACACGAGGCTTCTTTTTTAATCTCAAGTTTGTTTTGTTACCTATTATGATCTCTTCAAGTATGTTTTTTACATGATTCCTAAAAAAAGATACAACTTACCACCATAGAGTTTTCGAAGTGGAGAGGTATTGGTCAATAGGTTTGATGTACATGAAGGAGACCGATGCAGCAAACCTGACAATCAATACATTCTCCTCTCTAATTCCATTGGTGGGTAAACTCGCATAATAATTTGTTTCCATTGTTATCATTAGTTAATCTTGGTTGATACACTTACTTACTACCATTCTCTTTTTGTTTTCTAATGATTCACTGATGCAAAGTCCTGAAGCTGGAGAATTCCTATTGTGGAGAAAGTAGGTTAATCTCAGGTTTGTTTCGTTACCTATATTGCCATGCATTTTATTATTGATGATTCGTGACAAAAGATACAACTTACCACCATAGAGTTTTCGGAGTGGAGATGTATTAATCGTTAGGTTTGTTGTAAATGACGATCGATGCATCTAACCTGATGACTAATACGTTCTCCCCTCTAATTCCAATGGTGACTAAACTCTTATAATCATTAGTTTCCATGGTTATCATTAGTTTCACTTGGTTGATACACTTACTGACTGCCATTGTCTTTTTGTTTCATGAGGATTCACTATTGCAAAGTTCTAAAGCTGGAGAATACCTACTGCGGAGAAAGTTGCCAAATGATTATAATCTCAGGTTTGTTTATTTACCTATTATGATCTTTTTAAACCTCGTGTTTTACATGATTTCTGGCAAAAGGTACATCTTACCACCATAGAGTTTTCGGAGTGTAGACGTATTAGTCGTTAGGTTTGCTATAAATGGCGCTCGATGCATCTAACCTGATGACTAATACGTTCTCCTCTCTAATTACAATGGTGACTAAACTCTTATAATCATTAGTTTCCCTTGGTATCATTATTTTCTCCTGATTGATATACTCACTTAATACCATTTCCTTTTTGTTTTATGAGGAATCATTGTTGGGAAGACTTGAAGATGGAGATATGCTAGTGTCGTAGTACCATATGAAATGTAGAAGAACAAGATATGATTATGTTGTTTTTCTTATAAGTCTGTTCAAGATCTGGAATAAATTCATACTTATTTAATAATGAAGTTTCTTGAAATGATTTTATTCCTAAGTTCTTGAACATGACTTGTAGGACAAGTATACAACAATAAACGAACAAGATATTCATTTTTATGCCAGTAGAAACAACTCATATCATAAATTTTTCTTAGAGAACATATTACTTGTTAAGTTTTTAGAAAACTCTGTGCAGGTGCTTTGTTTCTTTTGGCACAAATCATGCTCACCTTATGGAGATCGATGTAACAAACCCGAAAAGTAACCTCCTTAATTCCAGTTGGTGATTAAACTCTTAACACATTAGAGTTTCTTGCATTACTTACCATTATTATGGTCTCCTTCCCTTAATGAAAATTTGGTTAACTCATACTACCATTCTCTTTGTTTTTCGAGGATTCATTGACGCAAACACCTGAAGCTGGATAAATCCTGTTGTGTTGGGTTCAATTGAGAAGCTGGATAAACAAGCGAGAAAATGTTAGCCTTGCAAAGCTGTACAAGCGAGGGAATAAAGTTGAAACCAACATCAAGTTTCTTGAATTAAGTTCATCTCTACCTGTGTATCACGTTGCAAGACCTTGATAGAGAAATATTAGACATGTGGATGTGCAACAATACATTGACAAGTTCTTGAACATGACTTTCATGATAGGTATACAATAATAAACGAACAAGATATTCATTTTTATGCGAAAAGAAACAACTCACATGCATCATATAGTTTTCGTAGAGAAAACATATTACTTGTTAATTTTCCAGAAAACTCTATTCATGTGAGTTGTTTTTTTTTTGTATACAATACTACTACCTTATGAAGATCGATGCAACAAACCTGACAAGTAGCCTCCTTAATTCCAGTTGGTGAGTAAAATCTTAACACATTAGAGTTTATTGCTTTACTTATCATTATTATGGTCTCTTTCCCTTAATAAAAATTTGGTTGACTCGTACAACCATTCTCTTTGTTTTTCGAGGATCCATCGATGCAAACACCTGAAGCTGGATAAATAAGTGAGATAGTGTTGGCCTTGCGAAGCTGTACAAGTGAGGGAATGAACTTGTAACTAAGATCAAGTTTCTTGAATTAAGTTCATCCCTTCTCTTGTATAGCGTTGCAGGACCTTGATAGAGAAATGTTCTTTTGGATGTGCAGCAGTGCATTGACGGTGTTGGTCCTGCGAAGCTGCAGAAGTAGCACAAGCAAGAAGTAACACATTCTCCTCTCTAATTCTACTGGTGAGTAAACTTTTACTACATCTTTTCATTCTTTTTCATATGAACCATGTATGTAAATTGCCAGTTACAATTCTGTCAAATATAAACTTTTGATACTTAGGTTGTGAATGTTCAAATTATTATGAATGCATGGCTTTTAGATGATATCTAGAATGAATAAATGTTGATATTCAACAATGTGAATGTATGAATTCTAGAACGACAATGAACATGTAAATGAATAATGCTCAAACTACTGAATGAATCTTTGTCTCTCATACAAAAATTGTTCCTAATTTGATATTCTGTTTCATTACTTGCATAAGTATCACATCTGAGCCAAGATGCGACGTGAATACACATAACCACAATTTATTTTAGAGAGGTATATAAAATTCACTAATTTTTTCTTCTTTTTTTGTTAGATCGTTCTTCACCCTTGGCCTGTGGGACAGTTGGGTCCAGATACTTCGGATAAGTATGTTAATGATTTGGAATTGGCGAGTAAAGATGAGGTAATTAATTAGGTTAAAGAAACGTCACTCAAGATTAAGTGTGTCTTAGTGAGAAACCATCAAGGAAAATATATTGCGTTTGAAATGACTTGCGAGAGAGCTGGGTCGTACTCTAGGAACAACCACAAGCGAAAGGATTATGTATATAAAAAGAAGACTATTAGGGTACAAAAAACTATTTCGAGAAAGGATGGATGCCCCTTCAAGCTTGTGTCCAATTTTAAGGGAAATGTCTGGAAAATGAAAGTGTGGAACGGTTGCCATAACCATCCAGATCCAGAATCTTTTGTTGGGTACTCCTTAGTTGTGAAGCTAAAACCTCATGAATTCGAGGAAGTAAAGAGATTGACTCAAACACGCACCGCACCAAGTCAAATGTTTGTCGGCATCAAAGCGAAGGATAAAACTAACGCATCTTCCTTATACACAATTTATAGTGCGCAAACAACTATAAAAACGGAACGTTGGAAAAGTAGGTCGGTTATGAAAGAATTTCAAAAGTTACCTTCCGATCATAACTATACACAAAAGAAAAAAATTGGGTTGGACGGTAATGTTCTTCAAATATTCATTGTTCATCCGTTGATGGTGCAATTGGCTCAATCATTTTTTTTCCGGCTCTTATGATGGATTGCACTTACAATACAAACAAATACCATATGTTGTTGTTCAACATCGTGGGTCAAACATCGGACAAGGTAACATTCACGTTGTTTGGTGTTTTATGAGAAGCAAAAAGAATTATAATTATATTTGGGTATTACAACAGTTGAAGTTACTTTTTCGGAAAAATGATTTTCCAAGGGTAATAATAACCGAAAATGATGATGCATTAGTGACAGCCATTTTTGGTGTTTTTCCGAATGCACAAAATTTTCTTTGTACATTCCACATAGTGAATAACGTGAAAAAAAAATCATGCGGTTATTGAACCTCCAAAAAAGGATATGAAAAAGTGAAAGAAAGAATTTCTTGAGGAAGAAGTTCGCATAAGCTAACTATCACCAGAACAACAAGAAGAAGCTAGAAAAAAGATTCAAGAGGAGGTGGACGAAGAATACAAAGAAAATCATAAACGTTTGCTGAGTTTTCTAGGAGATTGGGATTCCTTGGTTTGTTCCATCACCAAGACTAGATATGAAGAAAATTTGAAGAAGTTTATTGCTTGGTAGAATGATGAGTACCCAAGCATGGTATCTTACTGTAGGAACAATTGGTTGGATCCATACAAAGAAAAATTGGTGTGGGCATGGACGAATCTATATAGACACTATGGCAATGAAACCACTAGTATTGCGGAGTCCTCTCATGGCCGCTTGAAGAAACTCCTTGATTCCAATCAACGAAATATTGTTACGGTGACGGAGGCAATAGAGCTATTTAATAATGATATTGATAGAATTAACAAAGCTTTCCAAAAAAGCTCAATGGAGAGGATGACGGCATATTTGTTAAATGAAAAGTTGCTTCGGGGAATAGAGTATAATGTATCATATTGGGGCATACCGTATATGATGAAAGAATTAAAGTGGGAGAGAGATCATGGCCAACTGGAACATATGTGTGTTTATCCTTCGATGTCGTCTTTGGGACTTCCTGTCGTCATATGCTTGTGAAGTATAAAGAGGTGATACCTATCGAGGATATCGATCCGTTTTGGAAACAACTCTCTTTCACTCCAAGCAATACCGACTGTGGCTCAAAATTCTCTGCCAATCTATGATCCACAGTCGGCATTGCTTGGAATGGAACCGCAATATCGACTGTGGCTCAAAGATTGGCAGAGATTTTTGAGCCACAATCGACATTGCAATTTCTTTCCAAGCAATAATGGTTGTTGATTAACCTAAAAACATGCACATTACTTAATCTAGAATCGACATTGCATTCAACATATACCCAATACCGACTCTAACAGTTGGTATTGTATTCAACATATAACTAATACTGACTTTTACTAAAAATCCCTATTTTTGAACTAATTTCCAATTTAAAAACCTAAAAAATCAATCATAACACTACAAAACTAAAACTTGTTGATAGTGGGTTTTTGATAAAGGGTAAAACAAGCAATTTGGATAATTTTTCAGACCAAGAGTAAAATAGTAGTTTTATACATCAAGGGGAAAAATGGTCATTTTACGAACCCGAGGGATCAAGACAAATCATAATTGTTATCTTCTTTGTACAGTTTATATTTAAAATTACCCTCCACAAGGCTTGAAAATAAACATCCAAAAATGTCTAAATTTTTTTTTACAAAAATATTAAAAACATACTCCTAATACACTTTCCTAAAATTAAAAGAAAAAAAATCTAAAAATAAAATAAAATCTTCAATTATTTTGCTTTTCTAGATCTTTAATTTTAATTTACTTTCTTTTGCTTTGCCTCATTTTTTTAGCACTTTTCTTTCCTTTTTAGCCCCACTCCAAATCTAGAAACAAATAAGAAATACCAAAATGTGTTAAAAAGAAAAAAATATATAAACCCTAAAATAAATAAATCCTAAAAGATATATTATATTTTTATAAAAAATAATATATTTATATATATAATTTTAAAATAAATTATAACTAGTTCAAAATAATCAAAAGATTCAAAACAATTTTCAATTAAGTCTACGAAGACGACGCTAAAAACTTGATGTAGATTTTATATAGCCAAGTAAATGATTAAATATAAGCTAATTTTATCTAAGCGTATAAATCAATTTGTAGTATAGCAATTTACTCACGGGTCGTTGTCCACGAATATTTAATTAAAATTAATTTTAGAACCCTAAAACTAAATTTAAACTAGTAAAGTTAAGCAATAAAACTTAGATTAAAAATAAATAAATAAAAACTAAGAAAATATGAAAAAAAAAATCAAGATTTAAAAATGGACCAAGGTGTGGGATTCCACTAGATTTGTTCGAATTTTTGATGTCACCCTTAATAGTTTGTTCATAAAAACTTGATATATTTTCGACTTAATCTAAATAAATTGATTAAAATGAAATTAATTTTAGCACAGGCACATACAGGTCAATTTGCAGTATAAGACTAAAATGAAACTAATTTTACCGCAAGCGCATACAGGCCAATTAGTAGTATAACTCCTAGCAATTTTTTTTTGTAGTAAAACAATTCACTCACACCTTAAAACTATGTTAACACTAGTAAAGGCAAAAAATGAGATTCATATTATAAATAATTAAATAAATAAAACCTAAGAATATTAGAAAAGATTTCTAAACTTAAAAATGGACCAAAGCTTGATATTCAAATATTTTATATGTTTGATCGGTTAACAATGTAATATGTTAAAAATTATTATTAAGCTCTTTTTTATATTATCTCACGATTAATATTTGATAAGGTTTTCAAATTTTCGATTGTAATCAATTATAAAAAAATTTAATCAAAATAAATCTATCAAATTGAATAACAACTATCTAAGAAAACCATTTTATCTCATAAAAATTATATAACTTATAATAATCCAATAAAATAAATTAAATTAATAAATTAACGAAATTGCTAAAAAGAATTACCTATCAAACATACGTGAATAGTTTCCTCCTTCTCCTTAATCACCAAAATAGTTACTCATGGTGGAATTAGAATGCATATTTGGATTGAAATGCTTCATTAAAATCATAAACCTCAAATATATGTTTATAAAAGACTAAAAAAATAACAAACTGATGTTTTCCAAAAAAAATAACTCTCACAATTAATCTCCCTCAACAACTTATTTGCTAAAATTCTTCTACTCTCCATGTTGGCTTCTAACTCCCCGTCTAAAAGTTCTCCTTTCTCCCCATCCGGTTATATATATACATCAAAGAATTATCCTAAAAATTCTCTCCTAATCACCTCCTAAAATCAAGCCAAAAATCATCCCTCCTTCCTTAACCGAGTAAAATAAATCAATTCCATTTTATCTTTTCATTTTTCCTTCCTTCTTTAATTCAATCAATATAAATGATCGATTATTCTCTGGCAATGAAATAAAGGTTGGAGAATATGCCAAAAAGAGAAAGAAAATCTTATAAGGAAAGTGACACCTCAATTATACTTTAAGGTCAAAAAAAATGATGACACCACGTTGAATTTGAGCATTAAATCTCCATTATAATGTGCGTGCATCTAGTAAATCAGGATGCAATTTTCTAGCCAATAACCCTTTCTGTCAAATACCACATGTCAAGTAGGGGCCACCACCTTGGACGTCCAAGTTCTAATACTGCCAATAAATAAGTTAGTTTTTCTCAGATACAAACGAACACCACATTTTCCAACAAAACCTCCACGTATCCAAGAGAACCAAACTAATTCTCCACGTTTCAATTTTTCACGTCCAAGACCTAGCAGTGAAATGAGACTGCCGGAAACAATATTGCGTCTTATTTTCGACTATATCTAAATCAAAAAGTACACCTTAAAAATATAAAATTAATAAAATTAATACATAATTAAAATATTAAAAATATATAAAAATATGATTAATTATGATAAAAAATATATATTTATCAACTTTGTCGAGCGATAATCAACCTAAACCTTCATTCTAGTCTAAGCATCTATGAGATTCATTTTGAGAACCTGTAAAGTACGGTCACGTGCTCATAGTGAAACATCAACAACATGGATAACAATTGAATATGTAAGATAAGTCAAAATCGTTGGAGGAGGTCGACCATAAACATAGTTAGATGGCGTCATTTTGATTGCATGGTGGCAAGAAGTGTTGTACCACCATTCCATCCATGCTAGCCAACGAACCCAATCCTTGAGTCTTTGACAAGCAAAATAACAAAAATAGACATGTGGTTGGTAACCGCAGTTTGGCTATCCGTTTGAGTATGACATGCAGAGCTTCGACATAACTGTGCATCTTGTAAGGAAAAGAAAGCTTCCATAAAAATACTCAAAAAACAGGATCACAATTACTTATAATAGTGCAAGGCATATCGTGGAAACACACAATATCACAAACAAACACATCAATAATAGTAGAAGCAGTATAGGGATGAGAAATAACACTTAAGTGGGCAGATTTGGAAAGACGATCGCTAACACCAGGATAGATTTTTTACGGTTAGAAGAAGACAATCTAATAATAAAATCCATCAAAATATCTAACCAAATATCATCAAGGTATATCCAAAGGTCGAAGAAGTCCTGGAGGAAAAATAACTCCAGCTTTTTTTACGTTGGCAAGTGTCACATCTAGCAATATAAGCTTTAATTGGATGTTTCATATCCTGCCAATAAAAGTTTGTTGGGTATGCTTATAAGTGGGGAGAAATTCGGCCTGACCACAAAAGAGGGGTTGAATGGAACTCATGAAGAAGTTTAGCAAACTATTGAGTGGTGGGAACTACTACAATTCCCCCTTCGTAACAAAGAATACCATGAACATAATCATACATTATGGTTGGAAATTGGATTTTGACGCAGCTCCTTTATAAGACAATTCAGTGCAATGTCAGCATAGCATTATTGAATAACATTATCGACGCCCGAAAACATGGGAGAAGTAAAAAATAACAACTGAGGTTTTGATACAAGAGATAAGGTATCATCCGGTGGTGGATCGAGAACATTATGTTGGTAGAGTCACCTCATAAATTTTTCTTTTTTTATTAATAATTTTTTTTATTAAATTCGATATATTTCATAATTGTCCACGTCGAGTTTTTATATTTTGGAATCGCCATATAACAACCTCATTATCAATAGCATCAAAAATATATTTTTTCAATATAATAAAGCAAGTTATCATTCATCCACTCATCTGCCATTCGGTTGCATAATCGAGTCTTCCCAACTTTCATACTAGAAAACACTCCTTATACCGTAGCAGTAGCCACCGGTAAGAGTAATGCTAATGTCAAAAGCAAATAAACCAATGGGTACACTTCGTCCTTTTTTGTCTCAACCATTCTTTTGACAAGACCACCAATACCTTTCAACCCCAAAAACGCTCCACTTGATCGCATGTCAATTATATAGTTTTCAAGTGGATCTTCAAGTATCCCAAGCTCAACAGTAGAGAAGTCTTTCGGATATAATTGAGTAAGGCGGACAAGCTTTTGCTTATCGAAGGAAGAAAACGATTCAATATGACTCAAGCATGCCACACAAAGAAGTAACTCAGTAGTCATTTCGGAAAAACGGTAATTTAACTTATGGAGTTGCATGTCTAAAACTTCATTGAAGAACTCAACACAATAATGATGCAAATTAGTGATTTGTGGAGCCACATTTTGATTTTCCATGAAAATAGAACATGTTTCCTTGTTAAGAACTTCAATTTTGTGTGTCTTTCAAAAAGAAGAAACTTGTAACAATAAAGATTCCCATCCGGTTTCTATCATCTTCTCCAACCGTTGTTTGCATATAGTAACAAGTTTCATAGCATTCACGATATCTTGATCTTTCCTCCACAAAGCCTGCGATAAATATGTTGTGATAACCATTATACTTTTCATCAAATGTAAGCTAAAAACGAAATTGTATGTTTGAATTGAATCTCGGAGAACTCTTGCTTGAATTTTTTTTTCCGAATCATGTGTTGATAGATGCATAATCTATATGGTTTTGATGTTAATTCCATACTTGTTTTACTTATATTTCTTTTATTCTAACTTTTATTATTCTTGTTTTTTACTTTGTTTCTCATGTTAGGACGATTCAACCAAAAGAAGTATAAACGACTTTAAAAGTACTAAGGAAGTGAAGTGCTACAAGTGAAGAAAATTAAAGAAAAATTGAAAATCATTCGAATCCAGGGTTCCCTATGATTATCTTGTATATAATTGAAAAAAAAATGAGGTTATTCCTAGTTCGTATGAAAAAGTTATGAGCAAAACCGTGAAACCAACTTGGATTTGGTATCTGTTGGGCTTTATTGGGCCTGCGCAGGAAGAAAAAGAAGGGAAGCGTTTTGGGCTCGCCTTTGTCGTGAGAATTAGGGATTTTGTTGGTTTTTGAGGAGGTTAAATCTCCTAGTTGGATAAATATTAAAAGTGGGTAAAAGAGTTTAATGAGATTAGGTTTCCTAGATGGATAAACATCAAGATGAGGTTACCAAAGCCTATATAGAGTGGAGCCTAAATACAATTTTCTAAATTTTGGTTTACCCCTTTAAAGGGGGGAACTAGGATATTTACTCTTCTTCTTCTTTATTCTTTTCTTGTATATTTTCCACGGGTTTTAGTAAATCCATGAGTAGCTAATTCTTCTATTGGTTGGAGATGTAATTGGAAGTTCTAAACATGGGAATCAATCTGGTTGGTTAGTTTTAATTTTCATTATCTCTTTTTATCGTTCATGTTCTACTTTTGATTTCGCCATGTATGATTGAAGGTGTGTTTGTTGAGGATGCATACTGAGTGAACACATATTCATATCTAAAGCTAAACTAGGGTTTGGAGATATAGAATAGTCAATAGACCCGGTTATAAGTAGCATAGTGTGATTACTAATTGTATTCAAAACCTTCATGTAATTGTATGTAGAAGCTTGACCTATGTTAAATAGAATACTCATAGTACTTCTATTGCATTGATTAGCTTAATTCAAAGAACCTAACGCTCTTGGAAGATTAAACTTAATAGCATATTGCATTAGGTTGTTTGCTAAGTAGTATTTGCATATTTATCGTTATGGTATGCGATGACACAAGGAATTTACCAGAGTATGCTCTCGATGGGGTGCTCTAGGGATATTGGTATGAAGAGAGAGTGGATGTTGATTCTAATCGATTGATGAACATGTTTGGTGATGGAAGATGAAACCTTTGACTATTTTTTATTATTATTTTGGTTCATAACCTTTATTCACTTTGCTTTTATTTTCTTCCGTTAGTTTGCATTAGTTAAAAACTCAACAACCCCCATTATTTTGGTTACATAAGAAGTCAAAAACAAATAACAGTTACACAACTCCTTGTGGGAACGATCCTTACTACCGCTATATTACTTTTTAGTATAAGTGAAAAATATCTTAATTAATGTGTGCGCAAACGACATGCATCATACGCTAATGTATCAAGAACTTCAACTACAGATGAAAACATATTAGTCATACTAATTAGAGTGTTCTTGTGGGAACTCCAACGAGTATCACCAGCTCGTTTAAGGCTGGTTTCCTAATTTAAACCTTGACCCGTTGAGAGTTCACCTCTATCAACTGCCTCCTAATCTAAAGGAGCTTGTTTTTCCCGAATAATATCTTGACGTTTAGATGAACCTCCAACAACAATCAATATATTTGTAACCAGAAAAAATAAATCTTCAACATAAGTATATTTCTTTGCCACAGCCACAACTGCTAGTTGAAGTTGATAAGGAAAACAATGAACAGAGTATGCACTACTATTTTCATTCAAGATAAGTGTTTTCAGACCATTATACTCACCTTGCATATTGCTTGCCCCATCGTAACCTTGTCCTCGCAACCTGGAAATGCTTAATCCATGCCTTGAGAAAAAGTCATCGATGGTAGCTTTTAGTGAAAGAGTTGTTGTAGTGCTCGATCCCCATAAAACAACAATTACACAACCATCTTTTACATATCGCAGTACGACGACCATTTGCTACTTTGAAGATATGTCACGTGATTCATCTATGAGAAGAGAAAATAACCTGTCACCAAATTCTTTCACAATTAAAGTAATGGTTTCAAAAGAAATGGCATTTGCCATATCCATTTGAATATCTAGCGCTATCATTTTCTGGTTCCCGGGAGCATTATCTGATATAACAGCTTTTATTTCATCATTGTTGTTTCCCAACCAATTTAAGAGTTGAATAAAGTTTCCCCCGTTCTTAGATTCCTCAAATTCATCATGTCCACGAAATGGAAGCCCTTGCCGTAAAAGAAATCTTGCAAAATCAATTAATGCCCCTAAATGTATTCGATATTGATTCTTAGCTTGATCTGATTGTCTATGCAAAACTGTTTCAATTGACTGATTTTGGTTTAACTTATCTTCACTAACACAGTCTAGCTATGCTATGAAGACTACCAACCCCACCAATATGATCATGCAGTGCTTTTTTGTTCTTCCTGTTTCTAAAACATGTAGCAAGAAAAGCATTTAAATTTCTTAACCTGAATAAGTAACAACATAGACAAAAAAACTGTGTCTTTTTCGATGCTATACTCCAACCAGTTAGGATGTTCATCAAACCACGATAAGTTAAACCTTCGTAACTTTGGTTTAATATATGTCTGAGGAAAATTATTAGCTCGAGACTGACATGGACCTCGTTGTAAAAAAACTTTCCGAATTTAATCACGGTCATTAATGTTATAATCATAGATTGCAATTCGAAGCGAGGCCCCGGATCTGCTGGTAGATTTGCTGAATCGAAACACCTACTATGTTCTGAATTTGAGTCAAAATTAATTCGAGTTTGTCCCTGCAAAATAAAATAAAAATGAGCTAATAAAATTAGCAACAAAACCAAGAAGGACAAGTATAATTGTCATGAAGATTAAAGTACAAGTACACGTGCAATGCATTAATCAAAAAACCATGTTTCCACTGATGGTCAGGAAGATTAATACCTAACCTAGTTCATGTTTCCACTAAGGCACTAACTATTAACTAAGTCTAAATGTCACTTGTCAGGAATATTATAATTGAAATATGCTTAAATTTGCTAATCAAAAATCACATAAATATATGTTGAACTTGTTAAAAATATGTTTTAAATTTACTAATCAAAAATTTAAATACAAAAATAAACGTAAAGTCCCCCATTTACTGTATCAATTGTGTTAGGAATAGGAGACTCTGGTAACTCTTTTATCTCTTGAATTGCTTTGTGTTACTAATATCGCACTCGTTGCAGTTGAATTGCTCGGTGTTGAATATGTTAATGGTGTCTCACTTCTTTTGAATTTTTTTTTAAATCTTTCAATTGTCATTGGGTGAACTGTAGGCGTTAATTATGTATTGAAACTTTTGTTATAAATTCTAAGGACTATTTAATTTTTGGTACCCAGTAAATATCCAACACATTGCTTTGGTATCTAACATTTGAGATATTGAGAGTTGATACTTTGATCCGTCAAAGACTGTTAAATCAAACAGTTGACCTAACAGTATTTTACTTATATAGTTTAAAATATTAATAATAATTAATTATTTGACGACGTTAATTCGTCGTTAGCACGTGATTAAAAAAAACACGTATGACCTTATATAATTTCATCTTACGGTTATAATAGATCGATCCAATGGTTGCTCTTCGTGCTACTGGTGACCAAAGTAAACCACCATTAAGCACTAAAAATCAGTTCATCAAGCACTGAAAAAGTAATTCCAATCTTTCTATGAGGCATTTCTTCAAGCACTCACTTTGCGTTTCTATTGGTAATATATAGATATATGCAGTGGGTGATTACAATCACCAATTCTCTCCTTCCTTGCACTGATTATTTATTCAAACATAACCCTTCAACACAATCATTCATTCAACCAATTTATATCATTCAAACCCATAATCAATCACTAAAAACATCAAACCATGGTTCCTTCACAACTTCACTTGATTTCTCAATATGCCGTATTTTCTACTTTGCCAGTCACATCAATCCATCTTATTTCACATCCATTACCTTCGATGTCTCATTGATTCAATTTCACCAAAACCCAACAACTCTTAAACACAGAAACCAATCATTCCAATAGTTCAAACTCGAATTACTGACCTATCTTTCCTTTCTTTCTCCTTTTCTCGACTAAACTTCCGATCTTTGTTTTCCCTGCAGTTTAAATACAAACTCAGCTCTGATCAGATTCGATTTTAAGCATAAACTCATAATTTTATCACAAATTTCAGGTTCACTCATCGATCTTTCTTTATTCTATCGCAAATTAACAACCTTCATCTCTCGTTGTTTAATTCTTCTCCGCAACTGCTTATTCACGTATAAAACATTACCTTCTACAATTTAAGAAGATGTAGAGCATAGTGATAAGGAAGAGGGAGGCCCAATTTCTTCTCAGAAAAACCCTAACTCCTCGATTTTTAAGCAACTCTT
This sequence comes from Papaver californicum, assembly GCA_023531435.1. Classification (NCBI taxonomy): domain Eukaryota; kingdom Viridiplantae; phylum Streptophyta; class Magnoliopsida; order Ranunculales; family Papaveraceae; genus Papaver; species Papaver californicum. The sequence goes on along the minus strand of JAJJMC010011514.1, from coordinate 209,008 downwards.
CAACTTCACTTTCAAATTCACATCAAACCCACTTCTAATTCAACTCTTAAAACATTATTTTTAATTTCTAACTCTTTTCTGAAAAATCCCATGAAACCCTAGTTCAAAGATTTCTCTCAATCCATGTTGTTCACTGAAATTAACCTTTCTAATCGATGTAATAATCTTCTTCTTCATCTTATATACTTAAAACTTCTTTTTAATTATTCAAATTCATCATTAATTTTATCTCACAAAAACCCTAACCTATTTCTTCTTTAATTCATTATTTTGTATTCTTCTTTTTCCTAATTAGCACCTATACGACCATCAACAACAACTCCTTAATCTTTCCCCTCATGGTTTAATCTCAAATCTCTGATTTTTCTTCTCGGTTTGAATTACACATGAAGAACAGTAAAGCGGAGGAAGAACTGAAGAAGAAGAGAGAAAAAGAAAAGAGATTGAGATTCTCTCGATAGATTTTAGGTTTTGTTAACTGGGTTATGTCAATGGTTTGACGGTTTGACTTGACAGGTCAAGGTAACTGGGTTACAAAAATAATAACTAGGTTAGGTCAACGGTTTGCCTTGACGGGTCAAGGTACCAACCCTTAATATTTCAAATGTTGGGTACCAAAGCAATGTGTTGTACATTTGCTGCGTACCAAACGTTAAATAGCCTATTTTAGAATGAAATAACAAAATTCTAAGTAAACCGTAAATTAACAAAATTAAAGTCTTTACCTTCTTTATACCTAAAGTTTTTACCTTTTTTATAGGTAAAGAGCTAATTAAGAACCCTCAATTGGGGAATACTCCCACAAATTGGGGGATACTAAAAAAAAAAAAAAAATTATGAAGTAATTTTAAGAACCCCTTATCCAAATTATTTTTTCAATGACTAAATTAGCCTTGAGTATTCCCTATATGTGTTCTTGTTAAGATTAAACTTATATTTGATTTTTATCTTTTTAAGTGTTAGTTTTAGAAAAAGAAGAAAAATTAAGAGATTTGAGATATGAGAGATTTTATTGAGGAATTTGATATTGGTGAATCCTCATCTCACCAAATAGAAGGTGCTTACATTGATTTTAATGACTCCCAATTGCAACCTTTTGTAGAGAATCAAATGCATCCATGAAAAAACCCCTAATGAAACCCTAACCCCAAATGAAATCCTAAGTCAAACTTCAAATGAAGGAAAAAGTGTTAAAAAAGCCACACAACGGAAATGAAGAAACTAATGATACAAGTGCTCCAAATAATCAGGTATTGGTGTGTTAGATGTGAATTAAGAGATTTATGTGATACAAGTGAAGAATAGAAGTCGGTATTGAATTATGATGAAGGCAACACTGACACAAAGTTGGCATTGTCAAAAGTTTAAAGCAATGTCGACTGTTTCTTGGAAAGTCACAATGCCGAATACTTAACAGTCGGTATTGTTTTTATTTCTTCTTCAATGACGACTGTAAATTCGATATTGCCTTGAATACAAAGCAATATTGACTTTACCTGGAGTCAGCATTTCCTTGAATACAAAGCAATGCCAATTGTACCTGGAGTCGACATTGCTTTGATTTTTCGGCAATACCGACTACATGCTATATTGTACTATTTTTTTTTCTTTTTTAGTTAGATCGGTTTTCACCCTTGGCATGTGGGACAGTTGGGTCCAGATACTTCGGATAAGTATGCTAATGATTTGGAATTGGCGAGTAAAGATGAGGTAATTAATTAGGCTAGAGAAATGTCTCTCAAGAATAAGTGTTTCTTAGTGAGAAACCATCAAGGAAAATATATTCGGTTTGAAATGACTTACGAGAGAGCTGGGTCGTACTCTAGGAACAGCCACAAGCGAAAGGATTATGTATATGAAAAGAAGACTAATAGGGTATACAAGACTATTTCGAGAAAGGATGGATGCCCCTTCAATCTTGTGTCCAATTTTAAGGGAAATATATGGAAAATGAAAGTGTGGAACGGTTGCCATAACCATCCGGATCCAGAATCTTTTATTGGGTACTCCGTAGTTGTGAAGCTAAAACCTCATGAATTCGAGGAAGTAAAGAGATTGACTCAAACACTCACCGCACCAAGTCAAATGCTTGTCGGCATCAATGCGAAGGATAAAACTAACGTGTCTTCATTAAATACAATTTATAGTGCGCAAACAACTATAAAAACGGAACGTTGGAAAAGTAGGTCGGTTATGAAAGAATTTCAAAAGTTATCTTCCGATCATAACTATACACAAAAGAAAAAAATTGGGTTGGACGGTAATGTTCTTCAAATATTCATTGTTCATCCGTTGATGGTGCAATTGGCTCAATCATTTTTTTTCCGGCTCTTATGATGGATTGCACTTACAATACAAACAAATACCATATGTTGTTGTTCAACATCGTGGGTCAAACATCGGACAAGGTAACATTCACGTTGTTTGGTGTTTTATGAGAACCAAAAAGAATTATAATTATATTTGGGCATTACAACTATTGAAGTTACTTTTTCGGGGAAATGATCTTCCAAGGGTAATAAAAACCGACAATGATGACGCATTAATGACCGCCATTTTTGGTGTTTTTCCGGATGCACACAATTTTCTTTATACATTCCACATAGTGAACAACGTGAAAAAAAATATTTCATGCGTTTATTGAACCTCCAAAGGAGGATATGAAGAAGTGAAAGAAAGAATTTCTTGAGGAAGAAGTTCGCATAAGCTAACTATCACCAGAACAACAAGAAGAAGCTAGAAAAAAGATTCAAGAGGAGGTGGACGGAGAATACAAAGAAAATCATAAACGTTTGCTGAGTTTTCTAGGAGATTAGGATTCCTTGGTTTGGTCCATCACCAAGACTAGATATGAAGAAAATTTGAAGAAGTTTATTGCTCGGTAAAATGATAGGTACCCAAGCATGGTATCTTATTGTAGGAACAATTGGTTGGATCCATACAAAGAAAAATTTATGCGGGCATGGACGAAACTATATAGAAACTATGGCAATGAAACCACTAGTATTACGGAGTCCTCTCATGGCCGCTTGAAGAAACTCCTTGATTCCAATCAAGGAAATATTATTACGGTGACAGAGGCAATGGAGCTATTTCAAGAATGATATTGATAGAATTACAAAGCTTTCCAAAAAAGCTCAGTGAAGAGGATGACGACATATTTGGAAGATGAAAAGTTGCTTGGGGAATAGAGTATAATGTATCATATTGGGACATATCGTATATGATGAAAGAATTAAAGTGAGAGAGAGATCATGGCCAACCGGATCATATGTGTTTTTGTCTTTCGATGTCGTCTTTGGGACTTCCGTGTCATCATATGCTTGTGAAGTGAGCCACAGTCGGCATTGCTTGGAGTGGAAACGCAATGTCTACTGTGGCTCAAAGATTGGCAGAGATTTTTGAGCCATGGTCGACATTGCAATTTCATTCCAAGCAATAATGGTTGTGGATTAACCTAAAAACATGCACATTACTTAATCTTGAATCAGAATTGCATTCAACATATACCCAATACCGACTCTAACAGTTGGTATTGCATTCAACATATAACTAATACTGACTTTTACTAAAAATCCCTATTTTTGACTAATTTCAAATTTAAAAACCTAAAAAATCAATCATAACACTATAAAACTAAAACTTGTTGATAGCGGGTTTTTGATAAGGGTAAAACAGTCAATTTGGATAATTTTTCAGACCAAGCGTAAAATAGTATTTTTATGCATCAAGGGGAAAAATGGTCATTTTACAATTAAAGGTGAAAAGTCATATTCATCAAGTTTTGGACCAGGAGTAAAATAGTTATTTTATAAAAAAAGTTAAGCGAAAAGGGCACAATGGTCATTCTGGGATTTTACACTATTCTCGAATAAATATGCTATTAAATGCATCATACCATCTAATTGTTGAATCGCATCAATCATTATCTCAAGTTGCAAACTTCCACAGCTGAATGTTCTGTATGCACTGCATAAAAGTTACGCATAAATGCTAACATCAAATCTCATACGATTCAGAAACTCTAAAGAGGCCATAAATTATGGCTACGATATTAATGCATGTCAAAGGTAGTGGTGCATAAGCAATAACCATGGCACTAGCAAGTGCCAGCCTTGGCAAAGCCATAGCCATACTTCCAACACAAATGAATAGAATCACACATGTGCCAAAAAGTCAACAAAGCACGCGCCAAACTAGCCCTTGGAGTGCTAACAGCAGCACTAGCAGCAGCGCCTACGCTGCCAGCACAGCGCTAACTCCATGCGCTCAGCGGCACTAGCACCCGCGCTAGCCTGTGTTTCCAGTGGCATTAGCATTCCTTCCTATTTTTGTGCGCCTCTTCGTCCCTGCTTGTGGTAGCATCGTCTTCGTGTAAATCCTTTAACCTAGTGTCATCCTTTACGCTAGTGTCAGTCTTTACCCTAGTGTCAACCTTTACACTAGTATCAGCCTTTACCCTAGTGTCATCCTTTACACTAGTGTCAGCCTTCACCCTAGTGTCATCCTTTACACTAGCGTCAGCTTTACCCTAGTGTTAGCCTTTACACTAGCGTCAACAAACTCACGTGTTTTGAGTCCATGACTCCAGTAACTCTACGAGAAATCAAAACAATTACATAGGGGGGATTATTCATGGGGTTTTGGTCTGGTGGTTACAGCAACATGGGCTGGAAACACCCCATGACAATGAAGTTACAAAGTAAGTGGTAAGGTTAAAGCGTTTGAAGAGGCGATGGAGTAATGATCCAGAAGTTTCCAGAAACTTCCCAAGACAAAGTGGGCGGTTACACTATAACTCCACATAATCTCCATCACTCCATCTCCCCACTACCTCCACTATTTTACAAAGAAAATGCGTGTTACCAATCATTATAAATAGGCTACTTAGCTCATTTCAAAACAGACAGAACAAGCTGATCATTCTCACATCTTTATTATTCTCCATTTCTACACACAATACGACACACAAATTCCTTCAACTTTCTTTGTTTTCCTCCCCTAAGATCAACCCATTTCTCTCCTTGTGACAGAAGAAGGGAGGAACGGCTACTATTGTGGTCTAGGCTTGCCCTGTACGATTTTGATTTCCGAATCTAAAGAAAGTACTTCTACAATACATTGTTTTTCCTAGAATAAATTTTTAGGTATTAACGATTGGCGACACAGTGGTGATAGGGTCGTAATTCATACATATTTACCTTCTAATTTATATTTGTTAGTACTCACAATTGTATTAATTTTACCATTTTATTATTTTATAGGTGGTTTGCATCGATCCAAAGTTATATGTTAAACATGGTCAAAAGCATAGGTCGTTGGTTCATATGGCAGTCTATGGTTGGCAACATGGTTCGGGTACATGTGAAATATTGGAATTAAGCTAATGTGCTAGCTTCACGGAGGATACATTTGTGTCTACCATGATGTGTTTAAGTACTGATTGGAGTTAATGTGTATATAAGCCAAGAATGAACTGGCAATTTGAGTTAAAAAGAAACTCTATGAGCAGCACAATATGTACGAGATAGAGAAGAAGTGGTTGTTGGCAGTTTGATGGCGACGTGAGATGGAATAAAAGAAGAGTTATGTACGGTGGCTGGTGGAACCGAGTTCTTTTGAAGTACATCACATGGGAGAGTATTGGTCGGTGGAGGAGCATGATAAAAAGAAAGTGAGAAGAACCGAGACCTAGGGCGTACTTTGTGTTTTGGGGAAAAATATAAAACAAGAAGTTAAGTTTGAGGAGAGATCAGTACGGTTAGATAGAAGTAGGCTAGGTCTTGTTTCTTGGGTTTTTTTTTTTAGAGTAGGGGAAGAATGAGCTAGAGAACCTAGAGAGAGGCTATAAAAGTACATTGAAAGAGAGGAAGAAAGGGACGCGAAGAGGAAGGTACTTTTTTCTTTTAGCCTCTACTAGGTTTTATTTCTGGAAGAGGGGGTAATGGAGAGACAGAAGGGGAGAGAGTAGAGTGGCTGTAATCAGACGAAAACAAAGAAGGGTTTTTGGAGAAGACGTCGGTACTCGATTTAGTTTTAATATTTTCCTCTCTACTTTTGTTATATCTTTTTATGGGTTTTAAGAAACCCATCTTTATGTTTTACTATATTTTTTCACTAAGGTTTTGGATAGAAACCAATTTTGATTATAGAAAGTTTATAAAAAAATAGTTTAAATGTTTAGT
>JAJJMC010011514.1:140130-202423 GCA_023531435.1 Papaver californicum | reverse complement strand
GGGATATACTTTTCGATTGATAAGCAATTCTTTAGAAATTTCAACTTTGAAGCGAAGAAAATTACAGTGGTGAAACGATAATTTTGGAGATCAGATGTGAGTTTTATATATCAAATTGGCGAAAACCGAAAACCTTAGTGCCATCTCTACTAGGTCACATTGTATATTTTATTTTATTTTATTTCTTTTCATTATTATTTCTGAAAAATCCAAAAATATTATTTCTGATTAGATTAATTGAGATATTAATTGCAGTATTGTCCCCGCTTCCTGTGGGTTCGACCCGTACTTGCCGTTGTCTGCATTGTAGATACCGCGCGATTGCGGTTTATTTATATAGGCTTATCAGAATCCTGACAAGTGGGAGTTCAATCTCTCGGTCATGAATCTAATTCCTCAACCATCTGAATATCAATTCTTCAATCATCTAAAAATGGTGGATCTTAGGTCTAGTTCAATCATAAACTCAATTCAGGTTCAACGACCAATCCCAATTCTAGTGTTCCACTTCTCTAAATGATTTCCCCAAAAACACCAACACGACTCTTTCAAGCAGTGCTACTGGAAACTCCATGAACAACCTCCATCATAGGAGTGTTTTATACAATAACACAACTCAGAGTGCCTTCTTCAACAATCGCGTACGTAAGATCTTGGTCATTATTTTGAGTTGGAAGAGACACAACATTAGCATCACAACCCACGGTAATCTCGAATCCTTCACCTGCAAGTTCATCTCTCTGCTTTGGCTCATCCCCCTCCCCCAAAAAATAGATACATTATATAGATTATGTCTCGAGCACAAGGAATTAAAGCACGAACCATGAATCATAAAATATACCATTAGCAACCTAAAAATATATTAAAAATTGTTTTGGGTCATGGCATATGGTTTAGAAGAGATATGGTTCGTTTTGCAAAAACGTCGTCAAAAACGTTTTTACCCTACTGTCCAGAAGAACTGAAAGTGGTGCTAATTGGTAAGGAATTTTAGGGTGAATTATATACCAAATGATTCATATGGATGTATAATACAACATATTAAAAGGGAACACTTATCGGAGGAGCGATCTAATAAGGGTAGACAAAATGGTCGACTACACGACAACTGAAAACCTACATAATTTTGCCTGAAAAGTTATGGACTCTCGGTATCAGGTCTTTTTCACCTAGCAAACAGACTCCAAATTCCTAAATTATTTTTGAAAAAGTTGTATGTTTCTCTTAACTAAATAATGAGAAATCGGGTGTAGTCCTTCTCCTGCTCATCTCCTTCTTCTACTTTCCAACTACCAAGCTCTTTAGATCCTACTATTTAATTGTGAAGTGGCAACTAAGCAAGTCTATCTTCGCTTTCCGACAACCATGACATGACCCAACACCTTCTCGTTGGCTGGCTTCCCCACTTTCATTGTCTGGGATTTTCAAGACTTCGATTTTACACGAAGAAGCCTTTAGCTAGGGGCGGTCAGCGATCCAACCTCTTTCTTTGCTCCTTTTCCTAGTTAGGAGTAGGACCCGAGGCAGTACGAGCTACTTCGACTAGAAAACCACTTTATTCGCGAAAGAGACGAGGATTCTACAACCATTACGGCAAGAAGACCCGAATCCAAATTTTTTGATAGCAAAAATCGTTAAACTTCTTCATGAAATCATGTATAGTTCTACAGTTGGTGGTCTAAAGGCCATAATCATGTCATTATGATTCTGAAAAAATGAAGTAAACTTACTTGGAACCACAACAAGTCATCAGAAGCAGAAGATATCTCGCAATGCGATTCACCACCAAGTTCTTCGTTCTCAGCCTCTTCAATTACTTCAGTATGGGATGATTTCTCAGGTCCTTGGTCATCTTTGTCTTCTTCCTTAATGATTTCAACAACAACGGACTCTCCAAAAAAGTTATACTTACTACATAAGGAGCTGAAGTGCCAAGAACAGCCGGGACACCAAACTTAAAAGGTTGAATACCAGAGGTACCTTGATGAGTTATGCTTCCAGACTGCGCAAAGTGCTTTTCAGGACAAAGTATAGTTATAATTCATACAGAAAAGAAGAGTAAGAGAAAATGCAAGACGTGTACCTTCTTCTAGGGATGGTCTCCACTTCCAGGCATGATTACCTATGGCCTCTTTTCCCCAGACTAAGGAACGACGTTCTCCATAATACCAAACACAGGGCGTTCTGGGTGCCACGAGTAAAAAAAAAAATTAAGCGTTTAATTACTAAATGAAGGATGGTAATTAAGCTAATGATAATTTAAGATACCTGTGTCAAGTTGATGATCGAGTCGCGCCTCGCTCCGGAACTAATTTTTAAGTTCAGCCGAGTTGCTAATTCTTTCTCAGAAGACTCATCGCGTATATCAGAAGGCTCACTGACATGAAATCCTTAAATAGAGTAAACTGCGCATTCCAAAATCAACATTCGACACGATGACGAGATCACCATTCAAAGAAAGCAACCAGGGATAAAACGATCAAACTTCGTCATTCATAAAGGTCTAGAGAGACCACTTCCACTACCATTTTTTGTCCAGGAGAGTCTGCTACCACTTCATCAGCAATAACCATGTAGATCCAGACTACGACATGGTTCGGGGACGTCCGTGAATCCACAAAAAAAAAAGCAAGGAGCGACGCACCTCTGGAGAAATCTTCGCTAAGGGACCCACCGGTAGACGCCAATAAGCCGGCAGACCCTAAAGATTGCTCACCTCCAGAACATTGCCAAACAACGGATCTGGACGCTAAACAATTGCATAGAGGAAAAGTGATGTTCTACACCCATGATTTCGCCTACAAGTAAGTCTTGTTTAGAAACTTTCTTTACAACTAGTTTTCCCACGTCCCATCAAGTCTTGGGGACTTGACACAAATGCCAATCCCACCATGACTTGACGGGTTTGAAAAATGAAGACAATCCTTTTCAAAAGTTTATTAAATGGATAGGGTTGTCTCTACTGAGAATATTAAAACCAGTAGTTCATCCTGAAAATGTGTCATGAACTTGAGATAACAAAACGCATCCCCTTCTATGTCAGAGACACAGTCGAGAAAGCTACCGTCTCTCCTAGAAAAAAACTCACATCTGATCATTATAGCTATGTTAGACGGATGCTACAAACTCGTAAATGCTGACAAGCCAACATGGGTAGTCGTGCATAGCAAGTGGCAAATCTATCAAGGCTTAAGCACCTCACTACCCCAAGCAATATTTCATGTTGTTACGTAACGTTTGTAATTCCTCCAAAATGTTTGCAATATCTTGCATTCATACTTAAGATTTCAATTCATTAAATAAAATATTATTTCTCTTTCTAGAAAATCCTTTGTAACCATTCAGAATCTACCTACTCAAAATCCCAATATAAAACCATAGAAAATTAGGGTATCTCAGAAACACAAAAACAAAAACTCAAACCTTACTGTTTAGAAAAATATTTGAAAATTTGTTAAGCACCATCAGCACATGCTCTTTCCACATGTGCAAGGGATTCAGTGGCAAGCCTCAACTCTCAGGATAGTCTTTCAGCATCATCTCTAGCCTTGGTAATCGCTGCTAAGCCGGAGCGCACCTACTTCCTTCAAGTTCTCCTGAATGGCTCTCATATGACGACAAAGTCGTTCAACAACAATCTTAGCCGTCTCATCTTCCTCCAAGAGTCGGGTTCTGTCAAAGTTAAAGTCAACTCCCGCGTTCAGATGCTCAATTGGCGCAGTTTTCATCACATTGGCATCCTACAAAACGACACCACTTGGAGTATCATCTTCAATAACTGCATTTGAAGGATCACAGGAACCACACTTGGGGACTGAAGATTTACGCAAGATCCCCTTGCTGTCAAGAACCTCTTCACCCTATAAGAAACGGTCAACTTGAGAGTCACAACCTTGACAAGGCGCCTTCTACTCTCCAAAGACATGTTTCAAAGGTACCTTCTCCCAACTACGTCGTCAGATATGATAGGCGCCTGTAACCCCTGACGAAGCTGAGGCACATCCCCAGTATTTTCCAGAAAATACAACTTCAGTAATTAAAGAAGAATGTGATTTGGGGATGCTCACTGTACCCTATCTCTTACAAAAATTAAGGATTCAAAGGATAGCTTAAGAGATGTCTTCAGGAATATAGTCTTTGAAGATAACCGTAGCATTACATCGGCAACAGAACACCTCTCAGCTCATCCTTTTTAATTACCCTCGATGTATCCAAAGGACCTCACCTATATGAACATTCCAAGCATGTCATCATCACATCCAAAAAGGTAAAATAAGCTTATGATCCAAGGGGTCAAAATAAGATGCAACTACATTCAATGCTCACGAAAACGTCCCAATTGCGATTCAACATACCAGGCACCAACAAGATCTCCAACTTAAATTCAAGTTCTTGCTCTAGCCTTGGTGCGACAAAGACAACAACAGGAGATATCAACCTCCCTGGTTTCCCAGCAGGCCAAAGTAGATATACGTGGGGACTGAAGGCTTCTTCAGTTTTAGAGATTTAACGTAATCACCTCCTTCGACCGGAGTATTTGATCAACAACGATAGTAGCAACAAGACCTCCAACTCGCATCATCCTGACAAGCGTGGGAATACACCGCTGCTTATATTTGCTTCAAAAACACTAGACTTCATATTGGATACAAACAACAGAGTCAAATTCATCCTCCAAAAAGAATACAATACTAGTAATGAAAAGAATAAAAGAAATTATTCCCTGGAATTACCAAGTCCGACAACGAGATGGTCTCTCACTTGTCCGTCCATACACAATCTCTCGCTTGCCTGTATAAGTCAAGACTCCTTGCTTGTCCGCGCAGCCGTGGCCTACTTTCCTGCTTGTCCGACCAAGTAAACTTAAGTACTCACAAACCTGGACTACTGATGCTGCATTCCTGATGATGATATTGTGCCTTTAGACATCCCTGTCAATCATCCCTTTTTGTAGATCCACCGACGTGACAATATTCAGAGTTCAAGCCTATTGCAATATCTCTAGTAGTATCTAACAACTAAAGCCTTGTTATTTTATTTTCATCTAACATAGTAAAACATTGTGTCTTTGACCCTGGTCTCAGAGACATTTAACTTCAGAATTCCACAAGAGAATTCTAAAAAATTACCTTATGTCAACATCCATTTCAATTGAGTAGTGTTGATTTACCTATACAGCTTTGTATAAACAAATCTCAATCTCCTGGATGGATTGATCATTAGTATAAAACGATAACGTCTTCAGAATATCACTGGTGACGGTTGTAGTTCATGTCCAGTTGATCTTTGATTATACATGACACTGAAACAGTTATAAGTTACAATAATTCCACGACTGAATTCCTTATACTCGTTCCACATATCTTTTGTATATGTATACGCCCGTAGAAATTTCAGGGTTTTACCCGGCTAAATCCTCGTTATTTCATATGCATCCACGCAAACTATTTGTATTAATCAGAATACGCTGATTATGCAAAATTGCGAACATTTATAATAGAGGCTATGCCATATCTAAACAAAGATCGCTAAATTAGATGCATACCATCTAAATACAAAATTACAAACAATCAGAATGGATAATATACCATTCCTGAATAGAGGTCGCTAATTAGATGCATACCATCTAATTGCATAGCCGCATCGAATATTATCTCAAGTTACAAAATTCCATGGATGAATCTCGTGAATATGTTTTGTATGCACTGCATAAAATTTAAGCGCTTCATGTCACGAATGAATTCACTTCAAGTCGTAGAACTTCCATGGATTTAATTTCTTGAATATCCATGCTCAAGTTCTAACCATATTAGTGTTCATGTATAACACTCATCTTTGTGTCTGATGGCAGAATCACTTCCTCCACACTCATCTTAGTGTTCTGATGGTAACAATTCCTTAACACTCATCTTAGTGTTCACGGCTAACACTCATTTTCGTGTCTAATGGCAGAATAATTGCCTCCATACTCGTCTTAGTGTTCACGGCTAACACTCATCCTCACGTCCGATGGAAAAATCACTGCCTCCACACTCAGCTTAGTGTTCTGACGGCAGCAATGCCTCAACACTCATCTTAGTGTTCTAACGGTAGCATTTCCTCAAGACTCTTTACAACCAACTAATTTTCCAAATACCTTCTCGTTGTTGTTACCGTAGAAGAGTAATACTCCATATACCTAAAAGTACAATCACAGAAAGAGCAAAACTTGCTCATTCAACTGTTACTCTTCTAGTGATATCTAACCATTAAACAACAAAAATTCATATTTTACTTCGTCTAGCAAACCACCATCTAGTGATTACCACGCAACATTACTCGTTCCACGCTAAGCAAGAGACTTAATGCTGATGGTGGGTTTTTTGATAAAGGGTAAAACAGTCAATTTGGGTAACTTTTCAGACAAGAAATAAAATAGTAATTTTATACATCAAGGGGAAAAATAGTTATTTTACAATTATAGGTGAAAAGTCATATTCATCAAGTTTTGGACAAGGGGAAAAATAGTCCTTTTACCAAAAACTCGAACGAAAAGGGCACAATGGTCATTCTATGATTTTACACTATTCTCAAATATATGTGCTACTAAATACATCATACCATCTAATTGCAGAGTCGCATCAATCATTATCTCAAGTTGCAAACTTCCACAACTGAGTGTTCTGCATGCACTGCATAAATGCTAACATCAAATCTCATACGATTCAGAAACTCTAAAGAGGCCATAAATTATGGCTACGATATTAATGCATGTCAAAGGTAGTGGTGCATAAGCAATAACCATGGCACTAGCAAGTGCCAGCCTTGGCAAAGCCATAGCCATACTCCTAACATAAATGAATAGAAGCACACATACGCCAAAAAGCCAGAAAAAAACCAAAAAGCCAACAAAGCATGTGCCAAACAATCCCTAGGAGTGCTAGCAGTAACACTAGTAGCAGTGCTAAAAGTAGCGTTAGTGCTAACGCTGGAAGCAGTGCTAGCATTAGCGCCTACACTGCCAGCAGCGCTAGTGTTAGCACTAACGTCGTGTTGTCAGCGGCACTAGCACCTGCGCTAGCCTGTGCTATTAGCGGTACTAGCATTCCATCCCTATCTTTGCGCGCCTCTTCGTCCCTGCTTGTGGTAGCATTGACTTCGTGTAAAGCCTTTACGCTAGTGTCATCCTTTATGCTAGTGTCAGCCTTTACCCTAATGTCAACCTTTACACTAGTGTCAACCTTCACCCTAGTGTCAGCCTTTACACTAGCGTCATCTTTACCCTAGTGTTAGCCTTTAAACTAACGTCAACAAACTCACTTTTTTTGATTCCATGACTCCACTAACTCTACGAGAAATCAAAATAATTACATGGGGGGATTATTAGGGTTTTTGTCTGGTGGTTACAGCGACATGGGCGTGGAAACATCCCATGACAAGGAAGTTACAAAGTAAGTGGTAACGGTTAAAGCGGTTGAAGAGGTGATGGAGTAATGATCCAAAAGTTTCCAGAAACTTCCCAAGACAAAGTGTGTGGTTACACTATAACTCCCCATAATCTCCATCATTCCATCTCCCCACTACCTCCATTATTTTACAAGGAAAGTGTGTGTTACCAGTCATTATAAATAGGCTACTTATCCCATTTCAAAACAGACAGAACAAGCTGATCATTCTCATAGATCTGTTATTCTCCATCTCTACACACAATTCGACACACAAATTCCTTCAACTTTATTTGCTTCCCTCCCCTAAGATCAACCCATTTTCTCCCATTGTGACCGAAACAGGGAGGAACGGCTACTATCGTGGTTTAGGCTTGCCCTGTACGATTTTGATTTCCACATCTAAAAGAAGTACTTCTACAGTACATTGTTTTTCCTATAATCAATTTTTAGGTATTAACAAAACTAAATTGATGGGGATCACTCACCTTCTAATCGGGGCCATTTCCTTGATTGGTTGATTGTTGGAGTTCTCTTCATCTTCTTGATTTGCAATTGTATTTTTTCTTTCAAACTTGTTTTGCTTTACTTTGAGAAGAAATTCCAACTCCAGGATCAGGGCATGACCTACTATATTGTTTCGTTTTAGGCATTATTATAGATTAAATTAATCTATGAAGAAATTTTTAGAATCGCCGATGGAATGACGATGAAACAAAGAACTTATGGAAGAAGAGAAGAAAAAGAGGAGAAGAAAGAGTCAGGTGAAAATAACAATGAATAGGGATACTTTCTTTTATTTTTATTAGGGTAAAGGAAGTATGGATATTTTATCATTAGGAAAAATACCCCCTTAGCTAAAACTAAGCCCCATATAACCGTGAGTATCCCCCAATTTGTGGGATTATTAAACGGATACTAATCAATAGATAAAAAGATACTTATATAACGGAAAGAAAATCCAAACGGATTTATTTGACTAACAAATTTTCCTTTTAATTAAGGAATGCCAAATATAGATAGGTAGCGAATTTTTAGCAAAACAATTTGTGGGCACGTGCCTAGGGGTGCCCATACTTACCCTTGTTTGATACACCACACCGATAGATAATTTCGTAATCATAATTGCTAAAAGATAGAAATCAGTCCTGCAATTTAATCGAAATATTGGAAAACGACCCTCAAATTCCCAAATACCCTCGTTACCAACCATCACACATAGTGCATCTTCTTTGGAATGAACTTAATAACCATTTTTTTGGCAGCTGCTAGATGAAGAAAATTATGCGTAGAGCCCGAATCTACAAATATGTTAAGTGGTTTGTCTTTTTGTATAACCAGTAATATACATGGTTTTAGTAAATAGGGACCCAACAAAAACATGTAAACAAATTTCCGGGTCTGTATCGACTATCGTATTCGTCGTAACATCTTCAATATATAAATAATTGTCAAGTTCAGTAATAGTGAGACCAGATGCACTCGTTAAGAAACTAATCGTGACTTAAAACAAACACGCCCAAGTTTAAATACCCCATCACAATTGAAGCATAAACCTTTTCACGGCGCGCTTGTTGTTCAATCCAAGATAAATGTTTCACACCATGAGGTAAATTAGGTTTTGTTATGGCGTGGTAGCAGTAACGATAAGGATTTGGGTTGGGAGATATGATAAGAGGATTTTGTTTCTAGTATCGCTTCTTCTTAGCGTCAAGCTTTCTCAAATGCATCAGACAAGGTGGTAGGTCGCTGAGAGCGAACAACAACACAATGACCTGATAGAAAAGTACTAATTTGATTGGATTCAAGCAAGCCAGACACAAAATTCAACAACTTTTCAAATTCAATAATGTAACCGCGAACCATAGATGTTTGCACTAGCTTGGACAAGTTGCTGCAAGGACCAACATATTTTTGAGAGTTAATGAGTCCATATAGTACAAGAGAATTGGTTCCAGGTTAATTCTCCTAGGGATGAAGTGATCCAACGATACTTGGAGATTGCGTCGCCGTCGAGATGCATTGCCTCCATTGGTGCCTTCATGAGTTCTTGCACACCAAATAATGAGAAATATTATTCTGCCTTAAAAATAAACCCTCCAGGATCAGTTTCAGTGAATATAGGAAACTTTAGGTTGATCGAATTTCAGTTGTACCACTATTTGAAGGGTTCCCCTTTTCCGTAGTAGTATTTTTTGTTGTGGAAAACAAACTGCTATAGTTGTCTTCTTGCATCTGTTGTAATACCTAGGGCTGCACAGAAAACCATCTGAGCCTACAGAACCGAGATGAAACCGACAAATTCGAGCCGGAATTGAGCCGAACCTTTCATCCAACGGTCGGTAACGACTTCTAAAATGGGAACCGTTGATTTGTCGGCTTAGTTCACGGTTTGAGTCCAAAACCGACAGAGCCGAACCGATCAAGACCGACTAAATTTTATCCAATTATTTTTTTAGGTAATCTAATCCTAGCCCTTCATCTTTATGAATCATAAAAGGGAAACTCCTCCTTCTTTCTTCTTCATTTCTTCGACCTCCACTTCTTCTTTCTCCTTTACAGACTTTCACAACACCACCGCTCACCATCACTATCATCCACCCACCACCACCTCCATCACCATTCACAACAACAACAAAGGTTACCGAGCAGCAACAACTTGTTCATAGGTGAGGATTCAATTTTGTGCCAATTGAATTTGAAACCCTAGATATTCATTTCATTATTTTTATGAAGTTTGACGATTCAATGTCGCCATCGTACTTGAATATCTCACTGTTGAGGTAACAATTCTACTCTCTTTAACCTTTTTTTTGTTTTGATTTATTCTTTTATGTTTTGGATCTGAGTTTTCATTTTGAAATGATTTATAAAATGAATTTTTTATTTTTTGTTGATTTCTTTAGTATTTCATTTTAACGAATTTTCTGATTTTTGTTTTGTTTTGTTTTGAGTTTCATTGTTGTTATGTTTGAGGTCTTTGATAAAATGACAGATAGAAAAATTATGTTTGTTAAATGTTCTGTTCGGGTTTTGGATTGTACCAAGATATATTCAACTTGTAGTGAGGAATGATGAAGAGTTGAGTCAACTATTGGATGCAATAACTTACAGATTAGGGTGTTAAAGGACACGGAGGAATTGTTAAATTTTAAATTAGTTAGAACCTCAATTGTAATGCTTGCACTGTTAAATGTGTATGAATATGGTCGAATGCAGGTCAAATTAGTGCAGGTTGAACTTGAATGTATTATTAGAAATGTAATGAATTCTTGATATTGTACAGTTTACGTTTCTTTTTTCTATTTACATTTTTGCCATCGGTAAAAATCAAATTAAAACCAGCACCAAACGAGATCGACTCGGACCGGTTTAAAACCGAACCAAAGATTGGTCGGTTCGGCTACTGTTTTAAATTTAAAAATCAGCCTATGGTCGGCTGGATGGACGATTTTGGATAAAAACCTACCCACCCGATCAACTGATGTACAGCCCTAGTAGTATGGTAGTAAAATTACTAAATTGTTCTTCTAAGTTTATACTGTCACCTTTAGGAAGGGAAAAGAAGAAAAAATAATAATAATCTTGGAAGTGTGACTCAGATCTATGACTCTGAATACCGGATGTTAGGATGCTAGTACCAGAAATAAACAAATTGATTGATTGATTGGGAATTAGCAACCCTAAATCCTTTGATTGGGATTAACCACCTTGAAATACGTATATTGAATGAATTGATAATAACTTAGTTCTACAGCAGAGCTTATATAGCTTAAAAGTTTCGGTTATAGAAGGTAATAGAATTTACAAGGAAACAAGAAATAAGACAGCAGAATAGAAGTCCTAAGGTTTAGAAAGACAATAGTTAAGGCAGTAGAGTTGGTGTCGCAACAAAGTAGTAGTACTGCTTTGCAGTATAGTAAACTCCAAAACTGATCTAATTTACAGCAACTTGAAAATGTTCTTAAGAAGCAGTCCATGAACCTTGTAAGAGTTGCACTACAGTTCTCCCCATTATCCATTCTAAATCAGAGGACGATAATTTTATCTGATTTGCATTAAGAGATACTGCTTCTTTTGCTCCAATATATCCACATTCAGGAACCACGAATGGGAAGTCACTGCAATGGACATAAACAAGAAATTAAGGAAGTGTCCAGATTCGTAAACAAACCCTAACACGTATCATAATTTCATAAATAAAAGGAAGCGTATGATGTATACTATAACCGATCTGCCCCACATTACGCGGTTAGCACCATAAGTAGAGACAACTTGGGAAAGAATTTGGGATGTGTCATCATACAGGAACGACTTCCTTGATATACGGAACAAGGCACTGAACTTCACATACACCTGGCAGTGTTCTAAATTTAAAGATCCCTCAATTAGTAGATATGATTGGCTCTACTTGATCTAAAGAAGAGAAGATAAAAATGGATATGCCTCTTAAGTTTTGTTCAGGAAGGAAGCATAGCTGAACGTTGAATGCCACAAGTACAAACTCTACAACTAATTGTGTAAAATAATCAGTAAACCTCCTTCTAGCTTTGTTACCTGGGGAAACTTTGACAACTTAAGAAGTGCAGAAAAAACCTCCTCGTTTCTGATAAAAAAAAGAAAATGACAGTACGCCAACCTGGATCAATATAAGCATTTTGACGCATCATTGGCTCAGTGGTACAAAATGAAAAATAACAAAGAGGCTCACATGGGTGGCTTGCAGAAAGCGAATGATCAAGTATAACGGTGGTAGAAGGAAAATCAGTGCACAGCTCCTTGATCTCTGCAATATGCAAATTAAGACCCTGCAAAGAAAAATCCACTATAAATAGCCACTGGAGCTTACAATGCCTATGGCTACAAGATCAAAGAATATGTATCCATGGCAGAATTATATCTAGCGATCAATTTGGCTATAATAGGTGTACACCGAAGACATTCGTAAGTTCGGTTGAGGATATTATAAGGCGGAACTCTGGAAAACAACTTGGTACAGGGCAGGATGCAAGTAGCATAACTATTGATGTAGCAAATTTAATAGATATAGACTGGCAATATACAGAGAAAGATCCTGCAGATATTACCTTCATACACATGAATCCCACTGGTACTCCAAGTTCTCCTGCTTTAGAGAACAATGCCCTACCAACTTCATTCGTCATCTATGTGTATAAAAATAATTCAGATGATTCCCATAATTATGTTCTTTGGACGCTTCAACCCAGTGCCGCACGTCTCAACTATACCCCCGTCCCACCAAGAGCAAGTGCACCTAGTGTAGCAAGAGGATCACCCGAAGGCTATCGATGAACAGTCCCGCCTCCCGTTCAAGTTGCCGAAAGTGGTAATAACAAAAATGAATATGAAGGATCTACGCGATATGGATATGAATACTAATTTGCCTTCCTTCCCTTAATTAAATTAGCAAGTTTTTATGATCTTGACTTGCCTAATTCTTTGATTCCAGTTAGTAAGAGGGATCTTGAACTAAGAAATAGACCCTAGAAGCTAAAAAAGGGTATCCTGAGCAATTGCAATAATTGGGTTCATTGATATTCCTGGTATAGTAGATGCTATCACACATACAATCATACTCAATTCGATGGAATTGTTTGATCTTAAAGGAGATCTTCTATAATTTCGCACGTGAGGGGTTATTTCTTGGTTTCGTCCAGTCATTAATAACTTGATTATTTTTAGATAATAGTAGATAGAAACAACGCTCGTAAGAAGTCTTTAAAATTCTCAAGTTAATTTTTGCTTTGTCAATGAGCTGAAGTACACACAACAAGCAAGCTTCACAGTAAGAAATTATGGCTATCCACGCAAGAGATGAAGCTGAAATTAAAAAACTACCTGCTAACCAGAAGGCCACAAACAGGGATTAAAGCGAACTGCACGATATCCATCCTACAATGCAAGAGAAGTTTGTTAGTATCAAATAAGATTTTTAGAGAAAAACTAGTAGTGATCTGATGTTATCGAGGTATGAAATGACCTTCAAAATGAGATCTTCAAGTTGTTTAATCCCACTTCCATCTTCTGCGGGATTCGCAAGACAACACCCAACAAATTTTGACTGGTACTTTTTCAAGACAGTATTGTCAATGCCACAATGAATTTTGGCAAGAAAATTACCCTTTACATTTCATGGAACAAACATCATTGAAGACATAAACTGAATCATAAGTTCGATTCAACATACCTTGTAACTAAAGATGGTCAAATTTATGATTAATGGGCTGCACTATCAGTGCACCATGTACTCCTGCCTCCCCCATACTCTGCAAAGAGAATAAAAGAATCACATTGTGCAAACAAATTGTTACTTCATAGTGCAACCATTCAAAAGGATATCATTAGCTCACAGAATCATGCTTTATAGAGAACGCCTGGACCCCAAATATCATCTAAGGGCTGAGAGATCTAAACACCCCAAGTTGTGAATCGTGTGACGACAGTGACCCCTACTCCTTAATGATCTAAGGCATCCAAAAAACACTATTCATACTGCATTTTCTAGCAGTTCCTATGGACTTTCTTTTACTTCTTCCTTTTGCGTTATTTGAAAACACCGACAAGAACCAAATTAAAACCATAAGAAATTGATCTCAAAAGAAAGAAAGGCTGATAACGTGATTACCTTAAGCAAGAAATCAGCATCACCAGGTAAAGTAGGTTTTTGACCAGGAAAGTATGGGTATTTCTCTGCTTCCTATTTAATCAATAAAAAATCCACTTGGAATCAGAAATTAACTATCAAATTAGCCTTTTTTTTTCTTCTTTCTGGTTTGGAATTTCTCAGTTACCTCTTCTGGTGATGCCCAAACATGCAAATGAGAATCAATGACTTTAGGTTTCAACTTGAAATTATAAGACTCATAACTACTTGCCATTGCAGTGACAGAGCTTTGAAATTTGAAGTTTGGAAACGAAATTGGAATATTTTTTGAAGAGAAAAATGAAAATTTTGAAACTGAAATCAGAGGTTTCAGTTTCACTGCCACAGCTAAGAATATTTGTTATTTTATTAAAGAAGAAAAGAACGATTGTTTATTGCTATCAAGGGTATTTTGGTCCTTACATCGTGTAAACGCCCCCCATTACATAAAATAGCTGCGCTTGCGGCAGTTCCTCAAGGTATGTACGAAGAGTAAAATTAGCGGCTTCGATTCCTAGTTAGCGATTGGGCTTGAGAATTTTATTTTTATTTTTATTTTAAGGTGGTGCTATTCACCACTCTATTTTATCTCTTTATTTACCACTCAATAGTCTATCCAAAACCTATATTTTAAAAATAGTAAACTATTTTAATCAGCGGTGGATCCCTGCTGAACATCCTTGGATCAATACGTTTACGACACATACTCCTCAGTGGTTAATATTGTGGTGATTAGAGTCATGAATATTATTTCCGTTTATTTTAAAGCTAAACTCAATACAAAAATTTATTAATAAAAAAAAACAGAAACAAAAGGAATATAAAGCCAGAACCTTGCGGAGAAATAACAAATGAAAAATAAAAAGTAAAAAAGAAAAAAGAAAAAAGATCATAAAAGAGAAAGCATGCATCTACGAATACATCCAAAGCGGTTCTTTTGAAAATATGATTCAGAAACTTTCAAGTAGATTCCTTTGTTTGCCATAGTTTTTTTTTCTTCTTAAAACCACGCAAACAGGTTGAAAACCATCAAAGGTGGGAGAACTTGATGTTACTCTATCCTCAAAATCTTCGACAACCATATTTTGTCATATAGGCCGTTAGAACACTGTTCGGTTGAACCCACCAAGCGTTGGTGGTTGACAAGTTTAATTCCAAAATTCACCGCTTGGATTGTTTACTAAATTCAACTTCATTATGTTAGACTTAGGACATCGAATGTTGAGACAATCTCTAGTTCCTCAATGAAGACATAATCCTTCAGGTTGAGGTTAGTGACTACTGAGTTGACTTATACCATTTCTATCAAGTTCTTACAGTCGTATTCATTGAAAGAATAACATGCAAAATTTGTTTACATGATTTTAGTATTTAGATTGATTGTTATCTATGATCAAAGTATAAAGTGGAAGGATGTACATTAGTTGTTTCTACAACTTTTTGTATTGAGTTTACATATTATAATTTTATATACTTTCGTGATTTCGACATAACACCAATATGATACTTGTTATTATTTAGTGTTGAACTTTCGATTTGAATTCGCGCTTTAAAAAAAATGTTAGCAAGCAACTTTCTTGACATGTGTTAAAGCTAGTTTGAACTCGAATTAACGTTCGTACTCAAATAAGAATTTCAGGACCGATCCTGAATTGATTCTGACTTTGTATATGTTTTCGAATTGTTTGTTTCTTCTTTGGTTAACAAATTTCAAGATATCTATAAGTTAGAATACGGAAATTCGTATGTCAAAAAATATTGAACATCATTTGATACTCAAGGCAAGATCCTATTAATATATGAGAATAAATTTTTGGTACCATCTTTGGAATCGATATTAAGTGTGATTTCCTTTCCCAGAATATTGCACATAACTAGTTGACTAATTTATCTAAATACACAGGTTTGCAACTAGCTAATATTGGTTGTCATACTAGTAGGATATCTCAAATATTAATGTTGGAAAATATTATTGTTATATATTTTGGAAACAATATTTTTATATTTATTATAAATGAGTTACACATGTTAATATAATATGTGCTCAAATATGAAATGGCATTTATTGAATATATTTTACTTTTCGATTTTGGAGTATCTTGTTTCCAAACAAGCCTTGGTCATATAACTATAAATGTTGGAGTCTTGTATTATTAAAAACACATCCCTGAACACACGTGAGACAAGTGTGAGGTTATTTTCAATAGCATTTAATTGAACAAAAGCACGATTAACTATTTTAAAAACTTCTTTGGGATCAAGGAGCACTTGTAGTACCGTTTGAGGGAAACTAGATTGTTATTTAATTTTCATTGTTTACTTGTTATTGAACTAACGCATAGTTATCTTCTAAATAAATTCTTGATTATTTCATGGTGCTTCTTTTCTGATATAAGGCCACTCGAGAACTTTGTAGATCTGACTATACATGTTCGACTGATTCGAAATTTGTTGATAAAACTATTTATTTGCCAAAGTGAACACACTCCGTTCTGTGAGAAAAAACATATAGTAGAATCAAGAACAGGTTGTTACTTTTTGAAGATTAAGAATATTTAAGACTTATAAGATTTAAAGTTCTTTTGTGTTTTTGATCTTGTTGTGATTATCTGTGAGACTTGATTGTCTAGGACAAACAAGTTGTTATTTCGATAAAAACAAGGATTGTGGGATTGATAAGTTGTTTGTGATTTATCATAAACGTAAACCTTGTAATCGAGTGGATTATTTTTTTAATTGTTAATCTTGATTGATTCTATAATTTATTCCTTGTATTCCTTGTTGAACTTAGATTATTATCAAGGTTACCTTGTTTGTTTGATCTTTAGGAATCGAAAAGAATACACAAGGTGTGTCGATTTATAGGTTAAAAAAAGATTTAGTGGTGTACTCAGTATCCTCGTATTTTCACAGGTGAATATGAAAATGCAGGATAATTATTATATTCATTATTATCCGTATACATGGTTAGCCTACTAAATTATTGGTGCCAACATTAGCAGCCATGGCTGACTATTGAGGGGAGATCCAATCTCTGTTTCTATATTTTTGTGAATAAATCTCATCTTCCTCCTCAGATAAATTCGACCAACGAGTCTCATTCAAAGAAGCAAGACTCACAATATTAGAAGCACCCACATGTGGGGATGTTAAGCTCTCATTAGATGCCTCAGCATCTATGTCCTCATTAACTACATCATTAGATACTTATTCAATCACTTTGTTAGCGGCTGTTAACGCGAGTTGTTCGACCAAGGCAAGATCATCCTTAGAAGTTATATTCTCTTTAGCAATAGTCCCTAACTAGAAGGTATAATAGAGACTTAATTTATCATGACACAAGTTCAGTAGTTTTATATCTTAACTTGTTACATACTAATGTAATTCCAAGGGGCTTGAAGAAGTGTTAATATTCATATTTCAAATTTCTAAATTCGAATCACTAGAAGTTGAAAGTTTTGCACATTGATATTAGTTGTTTCCTCGACAATTCATTAAGCTTACTACCACAATGTCCTAAAGCTTGTGGGTCCTTTGGGACATATCTAATAACAAATCTTTTAACCTTATAGTAAGCTTTAGGAGCAACCTTTTCTGCACTACTGATGTATGTCGTACGACTCCAAAATTATTTATTACTTTCTCACTACTTAAGATTTATAATGAAGCAAGGGTAAGAAAAGATCGTTCCCACAAAGCGGTTTTGGTAGTTATTTGTTTTCAAAATCTTATATAAAATGGGGGATTTTTCAAATTTAATAAAAGTAAATTAAACTAATTAAGAAAGCTAAGAAATTGTAGAAAAGAACCAAAGATCTGAGAACATTGGTCAAGGTTTCGTTTTCATTCACAAAACATGTTCTTGTGCTAATAATTAGAATTGCTATTTAATCTATTATTATCAAAAGCCCTAGAATACCTTGATCGCAAGAATATCCCACAAATTTCCTCAAGTCATCAACAAACACATTAAAAGATGCAAATATGAATTCTATTCTAGAGAATAACCTCGTGGAAAGCGCACTAATCAAGTTTAATTCCCCAAACGCATTAAGATTCAGGATATCAGGCTAATCAATGCATTTGAACATGAAAAACGCACTAATTCAATTTAACAAAGGTCGTGGTTCACATATGATTACAAAGATATATCATTACAAGCTATAACCATATTTGTGCTACTTGTAATCAAAAATTTATCACTTTTGGGTATAACAAACCCTAATTTAGCTTTTAGATGTGAGTGTGAGTTCAATTTGCAACTTAACTAAAAAAACAATCAATCAATTAGATATTTGTAGTGAATCATAATCGATAATATTGACACAAAACTAATTTATCATTCATAGAATCATGTATTGTAAAATCCAACTATTCCCTAACCAATAACAAAAGTAACTAATATAATAATTTGGAGTTCATAAAATTGAATTTAAGAAATAAAT
This sequence comes from Papaver californicum, assembly GCA_023531435.1. Lineage (NCBI taxonomy): Eukaryota > Viridiplantae > Streptophyta > Magnoliopsida > Ranunculales > Papaveraceae > Papaver > Papaver californicum. The sequence continues at coordinate 183,890 of JAJJMC010011514.1, read as the reverse complement.
TGCAAACCCTAGATATCGAGAAATCTTTCTCGTGCAAACCTACAAAAATAAGTAGAAGAGGTGAGAAGAGAACTAGATAAAAACCTAGATATTTTTCCCTCTTGTTGAAATTGCTCTTATATATCTTTTTCTCTTGTAGAATCCCTCTTGGAATAGAAGTCTATTTCCTCATGTAACACAAATTTTTTAATTTCTAAAGTTGGTCACGCCCAAACTTCTAACCCAAGCCAAAAAATCAGATTCTGAACAAATCCCACGAATTAAGCCCAAATCAGAGTCAAATAAACAATTGAGCCTGTTAGTCTAAGGGAACTAACAGGATATTCACGACCAACTCTTTGTGGCACTCTTTTAGGCAATTTCATAAGCACCTTGGATGCGTTTCTGTAGTGAATTCAGGCAACATTTTGGCTGTAATTTCAATCACGCTTTCTCCTTCCCTGCAAAACCCGTTCATAACCATTCAAACAATCATTAATTAGCATCAATTCACACTTCATCTCATACCCATAGTTGCAACACAATTCATGGTTATTCTATCATTCAAGCCTATTTTCTATTTCTTGAATCATCGACCTGCATCCATCAATTCTTCTCACTGCACCTTGTTCCCGCTCTCTTCTTTTCTATTTAACAGACATCGAACCATAATTCCTCTCTTCACTGTTCTATTCATGGAAACCGCAATCAACCAAACCCATAACTCACTATAAACTCAAACCAATCTTTATCCGATCGAATATTTCTATGAAGCATGAGTATTCAACGGCCAACACCATCCCACTGCAACATGTTGCTTCAATATTTAACGCGGATCAAAAACCCAAACACAGCAATAACCCAATATGTTTCTCCTCTCCATTTCAATATTTACTAATTTCTTGGTCTCAATTAAAACTCATGACAGATACAACTTCAAGCCTTCCTCATTCTCTCGAAACAATTCTTAATTCATCTTCCCTTCTCGAGCTTGTAATCTTCTCTGCTACTTCAATATCGTCTTCTTGACCTGACCTATCTTGAATGTCTACGGCGACCCACGCTACATCTTCACCTGACCTAGGTTAGTCATCTCTGGCGGCTGTATTGAAGATGAGAACAGCAGCAACCCTTGGTCACTGTTCTGGAGAGGAGAATACTTAGACTCGACCTAATTCTTATACTCCCTCCGTTTCAGGAAAAGAGTTACTTTCTCTTTAAATTTTTGTTCCAACAAAAGAGTTACTTTCATTTTTCAACATAACAAACTTTCAAAACTACCCTTATTATTTTAAGAAATGTTATTATCCTCATTATAAAGATATATGTAGTATTAAAAATTTTGTTAGGGTAAATCTGGAAATAAATTATATAAGTTATTCTCTCTCATTTTGCCTTAACAATTGTGCAAATAGGAAAAGTAACTCTTTTCCTGAAACGGAGGGAGTATATCTTTTAAATTGGAGAGATGGTGGCCCATAGTGATTGCTTGTCTGCCTCTATAACAAGTAGTTTAATTTCCTTTAGCACTGTTTCATGAATAAGCAGGTTTCCCCTAGTGATTTTTGTTTTACACACAATTGAGACTTGTGTTCCTACTCTCTTCGAGCTTGCCAACACCCAACGACTCCGGACAATTCCTTGAACCTTTAATTCTCTTCTTTTCTTTTATTTTATATGACTCCAAAATACCTATGAAACTCAAAATAAACGTAAAGTGTACAAAACACAAGAGAAATAACTAAAACAAACATATAAAATTGATATTCAAATAATTTATTTTATGCACCTATCAAATTCCCCCACACTTGCCTTTTACTAGTCCTCCTGAAAACTAAACTAAATTAATATAAAATAAAATACAACTCCCTTTCATTGAGGATACGGTTATACTTAGTATGTGTAATAAGCCTTTAAACCCCTAGGTGTCCCTAGCAGAAGAGTTATAGTCTCTTGAGAGTTTACTAGATATTTACCCACAAAACCTACTCCAACTTTTAAATATTCCAAAGCACATGCATCCAAAGAGCTAAGAGGATATAAAGTTTTTGCACATTAATAATAAGAAGTTAGATGTATCAAAGAACATTATTCTCATGCTTAACTCTTGATTTAGGAGAAAACCACCATATGAAAGAATTCAGGTTCGAGAGCGATCGAATGTCTCGAATTCTACCTCACCAATAGGATTTTATGAAATTGACACTCAAAAGACGCACTCTATGGTTCTCATGTGTGCAGGCAGGAATGAATATAGAAATCCTGCACACGTTGAATTGTGGGAAGGGAAAACCTTCCGAATTATATTTGAATATCCCATAGAAACGTGGGAAGAAAAATACATGTTTTCTTATGATCTCTACGAAAGGAAATCAACCACTATGCAAGGATGGGAATACTCACTCACCTTCTCATCCAATCTACAATCAACACCACTCTCACAACGTCACATAGAAACGTCTTCGTCTTCGGCTCCAACTGTAGATGATGAACTCTTGAACTTCATTAAACTTCGACAATTTCTAACTCTTTTCTTCTCAAATTCTTCTTGCTTAAAACTTCTTTATAGATTTTTTCTTTCCCACGACCTTTAAAAAATAAATACAAAACAAATATACATTAAAGCAATAAAATTAAATTATTTTTTTCTGATTTTTTTTTGTATATATATTTTTTTCTGATTTTTATTATTATTTTTATATTTTTTTAGACAATAAAATATGAAATATACAAATTAGAAGAATGACAATAAAACTAATATATTCGTGGAGAAAGGACTTTACCACTTGATTCTTCACAACTTGTATTGTCTCGGTATCATAAACGTCACAAAAAATTCACTTCTTTTGTTTTTTCGCTCTTGTAATTAGTCTTCAACTAGGATATAGAATTATCCCCTTGTATTGTCACTTCACTTTGAAACTGAATTTTGCTCTTTTGTAGTGTTGCTTGTAAACTTGAACGTCTTCAACTTTCTTCAAAAAAAATTTTGTTGATGGTGGATTTTTGACAAAGGAAAAAATTGTAATATTGCTTTTCGCCTAGCTACAGAAGCATGAAATAAATATGTATAAACTCCTAACTTGGCATCAGAATTATAAATACATATTGCTAGAGAATTGAGAATGCATATTCAGCTCATGGCTAAATTAGCTCTGTAGCTCTGTAGCTCTTTATATATTTATGCACTTCCAGAATTTCAGGGTTTTACCTAGCTAAACCCTCGTTATTTCATGTGCATTCATATAACTATTTGTGTTAATCAAACACTAATTATACAAAATTGCAGACATTCAGAATAGAGGCTACGTCATATCTAAATAAAAACGCTAATTTAGATGCATATCATCTAATTGCAGAGTTGCATCAAGCATAATCTCAAGATTGCAAACTTCCACGGCTGAATCTCTTGAATATGCTCTATATGCACTGCATAAAAGTTAAGCACAATGCTAACATTAAAATCTCATGTGACAGAAAAGCTCTAAAACAAGCCATAAATATAGCCACAACTAGGGCTGCACAAACCCGACCCAACCCTCCAACCCGACCCGCACCCGCCCAAAAATACCCGACCCGCACTCGGCCCGCCGATGAACGGGTTGGGTGCGGGTGATTTTATTGAAACCCGACTTCTGGCGGGTCGAGTGCGGGTGATAGCACCTCTCACCCGACCCGACCCGCCCACCCGCCATTCACTCATAAAAAAACTAAAGCATTAACTCAAGTCACTCAACTCAAGTCCATTCCACCATACTTCATCTTCTTCAGTTCTTCTCTGTTCCATTCTTCTTCTTTTCTTACAGAGCACAGTCACACCACCACCACCACCACCGTGAACCCAAGTTACCCAACTGCATCATCAGTTCATCACCACCATCAGACATCAGTTGAGTCTCTATCAGATTTACAGCCATACAGGTAGGTACTGTTTCTTTTTGCCCTAATTAAAATTAATGTGTTCATTACATGATTTAGTAGCAATTGAAATTTGGGTTTTCTTAGTTTTGAGTGTTTCTAAATCTGTGATAGGGTTTTACTAGTTTTGATTGAGTGTTTGTAAATCAATTTTAGAACTAGGGTTCTTCAAGTTAAATCTGTGATAGGGTTTTACTAGTTTTCGAATGATTCGCTGATTAATAATTCCTCCTAAATGATTGTATATGCAGATTAAACCAACACAATTGATGTTGAGGAAAGATGCAGCAATAAGTTGGTGATGGCTGCTTGACTAAATTCCTCCTTGTTTTTTTCTTCTTCTGTAGTTGTCAAAAGTAGAAATTGACCCTTTAAACACTGTATTTGAGTTCAGTGGTGTAATTGAATATTAGGTATTACTATTATCAATAGATGAACAACTTTCTACTCTTGAATTCGTTTTAAAGTTCATCCTTTTTTTCATTTTTGTTTCCAATCATGGTGCTTGCAATTCAATTGTGATGGTGGTGTGTGGTTTATGTGGGTGGTGTTGATGGTGAGTGATGTGTGTGTGGGTGGGTGGCTGGGTGTGTGGATTAGATTTATCATTTACTTAGTGATGTTTATGGTTTGTAGCCTTCCTAAAGAGTGCAGGGTAAACTGCATAGGAGGTCTTGTGGATATTACTTAGGCTTATGTCCTGTGATGCTGGGGATTCCAAAACTAAGAGTTTTTGTGAAATTTTGTTCAGAAGCGGGTGTTGTTTGTTTTTTTCATCAGTCATGCGTGCTCAAGTTAAGGTTAGATCCTTGAAGGCAATAATGTATAGAGTACCTTGCTGAGTTTAGATAGAAATAGAACTGGGTGGGGGAGGGGTGGAGGTGGAACTACAATTACCAACAGCAACGCAAGAGCTAAGTCATGCTCTCTACCAGGTACAACTTTGGCTTGAATGCGTAGTGTAAATTCAGGTATGCAATACTTGTGTTTGATAGAGTTTAGGTTAACATTTTTATTTTATTCCCATCGGATTTGGGTGGTGGTGGTGGTGAGGTTGGGTGGGGTTGGTGGGAAGGATGCTCTGGCATCAAAATATTACATGCATTTGGGATTCAGCTGGCAGGTCTCTTTGCCCTGTTATTTTGTTACTTAGGATTTTGGGAAATGCTGTGTGACTGACTGGGGAGCCACTTCCAATGGATTTGATCTTATGCCTGTGAAAACAAATAATAAGGTGAGATATGTTAATCTAGCCTATTACTTACATAGCTTTTAACTTTGATATGAGTATGTTATCTATTTTTCTTTTGGTGAAATTGTGCAGGCAGTTAATCGGAGACAGTCACAGGCTGCAAGAATCCCTGGATTACTTGGAGTGTTCCAAATTATATGTGATCTCAACGCTTGGTTTGTTTGTTTTAAGCTACGTGGTTTGCTTTTGATATTTGTACTAGATTTTGAGATTATCGATTGTTAGTTAAAATGGTTTATCAGGTGGCGCGCGTGAGGATCAAAAAAACAGCCAAACCCATGAAAAAAATTTGCATGATTATCCGCCATCTGGGCGGGTCAAACCCGACCCGACCCGAGGACCAGGCAGGTCGGGCGCGGGTGAATTTTTTTTCACCCGCCTTACGGCGGGTCGGGTGCGGGTGAGGCCAAACCCGACCCGACCCACCCGATGTGCATCCCTAGCCACAACATTAACAAGTGCCAAAGCTAGTGGTGCATAAGCAATAACCATGGCACTAGCAAGTGCTAACCTTGGTAAAACCCTAGCCATGATTCTAGCACAAATGAGCAGCACATAGATGTGCCAAAAGTTAAGAAAGAAAAGCCAAAAAGGCCAAAAAGCTAACAAAACCACTAAAGTCTATGTGCCAAACGAGCCATAACTCGCGCAAGGGAAGAAAATAGGCTAGCACTAGTGCGCTAACTAGTTAGCGCCACCAGCAGCGCTATCGCTCATGCTAGCACATGCGCTAACTACTTAGTGCTTCCAGTGGCGTTAAGCCTTGCTAACACATGCGCTAACTTTTCCCTCTTCTCTCTTAGCGTGACTTTTAGCCTTTCTAATGGCACCAATACTTAGCCAACATCATTTTGTGTTGAAACAAGCTTATTAATGACTTTATCTTATAAACTATTCACGTATTTTGAGTCCATGACTCCACTAATTCCACGAGAAATCAAATCATAATGGGGGATAAAACATAGGGTATTGATCTGGCGGTTATAACAACATGGGTGTAACGACATACCATGATAAGGAAGTTACAATGTCATGGTAAGAGTGAAGCGGCTAATGGAGTAGTGGAATAATGGTTTGTCAAAGATTCCAAGGCGGTTAAGCCATTAAACCCACGACTTCCACTTCTCCATCTCTTCACTATCTCCGCAACTTTACAAGGAAACGTGTGAGCTCTTTACTATTATAAATAGGCTCCTTAGCCCATTTGGAAAAAGAATAACAAGCTTACGAATCTCTCAAGCTCTGTTACTTTCTCAATAGTTCTCAACTCTATACACAATTCAACACACTCATTTCCTTCAACTTTTTTTGATTCCCTCCCCTAAGATCAACCCAGTTTCTCTCATTGTGATCGAAGCAGCGCGGAACGGATACTATCGTTGTTTAGGCTTACTCTCTACGATTTTGGTTTACAATCTAAACAAAGTACTTCTACAGTATATTGTTTTTCATAGAATCAATTTTTTAGGTATAAACATTGTTGTTCCGCTTGTTGATGATAATGGTGTTTCTATGGACCTGTTGTTGTCGAGAGGGAGAGTGGTGTCAATTGTAAATCAAACTACAAGGTAAGGTTTTTTATCACAATTCTGATTTCACCCTCATGATTGATAGAAATTAGCACTCAAGAGATGAAAAAGTAGTGCTGAAATGGTGCGAGGTTGGGTAGCTCATCATTCTACCCAGAGTTTACGCAGATGAAACACTCTAAACGGACAATTTAGACAGGTACAAAGAATTGAAGGTTTGGTGCCTCACTCATATATGGGTATTGAATCTCTCTGATATAGTATTCTTTTTGCACCTAATTTTCCACCGGCGGTTTAAGTCCCTTTTTGTCAGCTCTAGCCTCTCAACAACTAAGAAACCCGAATATAGTTCTCTAATACTTCTAAGTTAAGTTATTTCCGTAAGAACTCTGTATGTAAATGTAGCTAGAAGTATACTAAATGACTCTAAAATATCTAAAAGTTGGAGGTTTCATGTAAAGAAGTTCAAAATTTTCTATGCTTAATCACTCCCTCACACTTAAACTTTACATTCTCCTCAATGTAAATTGACTCTTCCAATATAAAATCAAGGTGGAAAATCCTATAATGATTGAAAATTTATAAAAAAAACAAGAAAAAATAAAGGAAATACTAAACCAATGGGTTGCCTCCCATGCAGCGCTTGGTTTAAAGTCGTCATCCCGACTCTCTACTCGCCCATAGACCAACAATCTGAAAATTTGGGGATCCATCCATAGAAAAATATGCAATTCTAACAATAGCTTCACAAGAATGTTAGTACAAGAAAATAGAATTAAAGTTATCGCCCGATAGAAGTTTCCCCCACACTTAGTCCTTTCTACACTCAAAAGTGGGTAAAGAACATAGAATTTGGGAACTCCTATAGGTTCCTCTTTACTAACCTGTATAGTATGGGAATCAAATATTTCTAATGACGGATATTTAGAAGCAAAGTCATTCAACAATACTTTCGAAGCACATACATTCAAGCCAATAAGAGGTAAAGAAAAATAATCAATAGTCAAAGGTTTAGTCAAACCTTCCAAATTCTCTTGTATTACGGGATCCTCCTCTTCCTAACAGAATTCAAATAAATCATTTACATCTTGTATACCATGGTCCTCTATCAAACTTTCTAACCGTCAATTATTAGTTTCCGCCTCAATAAAAATTTCAGCATCAAAATTATCAATATAATCATCAGCAAGTTCAATCGGGTCTCCCACAATATCATTCAATTCGTTTTCATTCTCAATCACCATCTCTTCAACACTCTCATTTGAATCAAATATAGTTGCATAAAAATCAGTTAGAACAGTAATTTCATTATGCCAAGGTTCCACCTTTTGAATAGGCGAGTGATCGTTATTATGATCTCGAATTGGTATAACTTCATTATTGTTACAAGAACTTTCAAAAGGTTCAAAATCATCGTCGTATCCCAAAGAGTAACGTTGATCAAGTTCCTTTCTTAAGGCTTTTTTAGTTTCAATAACTTTTTCATCTGAAGCTAGACCTTCATCGATCAATTGATAGAACCTTCTCTCAAGTTCTCTCAAACTAGGTTGCCTTACACCATCACCTATGGTAGAGTTTCTAAACCTGGTCTCTTCCTGTTGAATGGGTAAATGATCATAAATAGGATCAAGAGTAGATTTAGACACATCATCATAAGGGTGTTGAAAAATTCGTTTCATCTTAGTAAACATCTGTTCTGTAACACCGCCATATGGTTGGAAATTGTCATAGCGTTGTTGAGGTTGAAGACCGTATTGATTGTTGTAGTATGCTCATTCCATAAGAAATAAGTACCTGAAATAAAATTCTCAAAACTAAGTTAGAAAAAAAAAAATCAACAATAAAAAATAAAAATAAAGCTAAGAACAAAAATAAGAAATAAGAAAATCAAAAACATAACAATTCGCTGCCTCCCCGGCAGCTGCGCCAAAATTTGATGTGTGTCGTACGACTCCAAAATTGTTTATTATTTTCTCACTACTTAAGATTTATAATGAAGCAAGGGTAAGAAAAGATCGTTCCCACAAAGAGGTTTTGGTAGTTATTTGTTTTCAAAATCTTATATAAAATGGGGGATTTTTCAGATTTAATAAAAGTAAATTAAACTAATTAAGAAAGCTAAGAAATTGTAGAAAAGAACCAAAGATCTGAAAACATTGGTCAAGGTTTCGTTTTCATTCACAAAACATGTTCTTGTGCTAATAATTAGAAATGCTATTTAATCTATTATTATCAAAATCCCTAGAATACCTTGATCGCAAGAATATCCCACAAATTTTCTCAAGTCATCAACAAACACATTAAAAGATGCGAATATGAATTCTATTCTAGAGAATAACCTATCGTGGAAAGCGCACTAATCAAGTTTAATTCCCCAAACGCATTAAGATTCAGGAAATCAGGCTAATCAATGCAATTGAACATGAAAAACGCACTAATTCAATTTAACAAAGGTCGTGTTTCACATATGATTACAAAGATATATCATTACAAGCTATAACCATATTTGTGCTACTTGTAATCAGGAATTTATCACTTTGCGTATAACAAACCCTAATTTAACTTTAGATGTGAGTGTGAGTTCAACCAATTTGCAACTTAACTAAATAAACAATCAATCAATTATATATTTGTAGTGAATCATAATCGATAATATTGAGACAAAACTAATTTATCATTCATAGAATCATGTATTGTAAAATTCAACTATTCCCTAACCAATAACAAAATTAACTACTCATAATAATTTGGAGTTCACAAAATTGAATTTAAGAAATAAATTACAAACCATAGATGTCGAAAAATCTTCCCCGTACAAACCTACAAAAAATAAATAGAAGAGATGAGAAGAGAACTAGGTGAAAACCTAATTTTCTGTCCCTCTTGTTGAAGTTGCTCTTATATAGCTCCATCTTGTAGAATCCTCTTAGAATAGAAGTCTATTTCCTAATATACCACAAATTCTTTAATTTCTAAAGTTGGTCACGCCCAAACTTCTAACCCAAGCCAAAAAAGTCAGATTCTAAACAAATCCCTCGAATTAAGCCCAAATCAGAGTCAAATAAACAATTGAGTCTGTTAGTCTTAGGGAACTGACAGGTTATTCACGACCAACTCTTTGTGGCATTCTTTTTAAGCAATTTCACAAGCACCTTGGGGGCGTCTCTGTAGTGAATTCAGGCAACATTTTGGTTGTAGTTTCAATAACGCCTTCTCCTTCCCTGCAAAACCCATTCATAACCATTCAAACAATCATTCATTGGCATCGATTCACACATTTTGCTGCGAGGCCAATTTAAAATGTTTGAAGTTGTTTAGAGAAGACTGAAGTTGCTCTATACTAGTGGAAAACTCATCTAGGAGCTTGAGACGTATTATGTAGAGATTATATACTACATTGTTAGTATAGAATGCATGTAGTCTTTTGTAGAGACTGTATCCTCAATTCTCCTATGGAATTTAAGTAGGAATACGATATTTTATATTTTGATGTGAAGTCAGAAGTACGCGCATAAGTATATGCAGATATTTCTATCTTCCTGCAACTAGAAAGAAGGGGATTTTATAATTTTGACCATTGTCAAAACTCACCATCTAAAATATATATATATATGCAAATTAATCAGTAGTTTACATATGGTTAAGTTGTTTGATAAGTAGTTTAGTATGCATGGGACGGGTTGACGATTCAAATCTTTGTACTCTATCATCACGATTCGAATCCCCTACTATAAATTTTTGAAAATAAAATTCTCAGGTGAATGAATTGGTAAAAAAGAAAAGTCAAATCGAGCTAGTTTCATAAATGAATTAAACATGCGAATGATTTAGGTGGCTTGTAAAATGTACTAATGAGAACAGGTGTGCAATGCACATGCTTGTATTAGGCTCTTTAACAACACAAAATTTTAAAACATTCAAATGTTTTGTTTAAAAATAAAATTTAATATTTTTATTTGTACTTAGTGTATAGATAATTTAAAGAGATTTCCAAATATATAAATTATATAAAAACCGATTTGTATATTAAAATATATAGAGGTTTAAAGTTTTAAAATTTATTTTTAAGAAAATGTCATTTTTGTAAACATGTAAAAATATGATTGATATACAATTTTACTCTTGAATACATATATATATATATAATGATATTAATGATGTTGGAAGTTATTTTTATAATATCAGGGTTACACCAATCAAAAATACCTCTTTTCTTAATATTAGTATATAAGATAAGATGTTTATTAGTTGGAATATAAGGCGTATGCTAGCTCCGGTGGTCGTGAATCAAGTTAGCTCACACATTCTAGGCAAGTGCACATAAGATTTCCAGAAGACCAAGTCAGCAACAAGATATCTGTAATCTTGTTATTCTATCTAAGTAAACTTAACCTAGTCAAGATAGTTAGTTTATTACTTATATTCTAAATTTACTAATTAGTCTGTTATTTTTATAAACAAGATCTAATATGTAAATGTAAATGTAAATTTATCTCACTGAATCATTGAGATCATTCGTAATACTTCACCCCACGGGGTTTGTCCATGGTGTTATTTTTATTGAAACAAAGAGATATATTGGTGTTTCTTCATCATTTCCGAATTTAACTCTCATATTCATGTTTTTACGAAAACAAAATCTTATCATTGCAAATATCATTGGTTTCGGTATGATTTTGTTTTCCAAAGTAACTTCAATTCTGAAGATAATGATATTCTATAGATTTTTTTTCAATTATATTATTTACCTTTTTAAAAGATATTTTGATATCAAAGATAATATCAATCCGCTCATGTTTTTATTTCATTTGTTTAATCAACATCTAAATTAGGTGTTTTTTCATTTCATTCGTGATGACAAGTTGACAACAAACATAAAAATGGGATTTCTTCTAACATACACTATAAATCAACTCCATCATTTATAAATGATGGTTACCAGTTTCAATCATACCCACAATACCAATAACAACAATTGGATGTTGATAAACCTTTTTTTTTTCAAATTCAATTCTAATCAATCTTCTAGTCTAAAATCGTCCAAAACCAAGTTTCGAGTTCACATTTATTTATCTCTATTTCATTTTATCCAATAAGCTTTTGTCGTTATTATTTTGTTGGTTTGTTGTATAAGATTTTCCTTAACAAACAGCGTGCTTTGTTTTTGAACAAATATTTCAAACTTCACTAGATTTAATTTTATGTGCTTTCATATGTCTTCGCCAATTGTTTATGCACCGATTTACTGGTTATTGGCGTCTCTTTTTTAGTCATCTAAAATCAATTTATCCCCATTTCGTTCTCTGCATATTTATCATTGTTCATTGAAGATATAGTATACAATTGAAGATGCAACATACAACTTAGGCATCCGTTACTCCTATCAATAATATTCAAATTCGAACAAATCCAAATACAAATATATTTTTGGATATGAAAATATATTTTATTCCTCCTAAAATATTTCTCAAATTTCGTGAATTTGATTCAGTCCCAAAATTTTCTTATTATCAGACATTTTCTTTCCATCTGTCCTACATTCTCGCATCTTTTCATCAGTGATGAGTTTTTCATAAACCCATGAGGAAGAAGACAATGAAGAAAAAATCAAATTACTTAAGAAGGCCAACCCATAAATTTCAACTGCCAAGGTTTGTGAATGAAGATCATATGTCGTAGTCGAAGTACATTGTACAAGCTTTAGTTTACAAGGTTTTTTGCCAAGATATTGTTCAAGTTGCGTACTTCAATTCTCTCTGTGTCCAACTTGAGGGGGATGTTGGAATATATGATGTATGCTAGCTATCGGTGATCGTGAATCAAGTTAGTTCATGTGCATTCTAGGAAAGTGCACAGCAGATTGCCAGAAAACAGAAACAAAATATATGTGTACATGTAAATAGTTATTTTTATTCTATCTAGATAAGATAAACTTAGTCAAGATAGTTATTTTATTAATTATCTTCTAGGTTTACTGATAATCTTATTATTCTTATAAATAGGATTCAACATGTGTACATGTAAATCTATCTCACTGAATCATTGGGATCATTAATATTATTTCACCTTGCAGGGTTTGTTTGTGGATGTAGGTCATTAGTGCCAACCACGCTAATCACTTTGGCTATTTTATTTATCTCTAATTTCTATACCTACTCGTATTTTATGAGAAAAAATCTAGTTTTTCAAAGCGATACAATAAATAAAAGAATTTAAATTTATCTGAAGAGATTTTATTCACAGTTTTGATAGATATAAAGATATATATATTAAAATAAATAAAAGGTTTACAAGATAAGAATATAACGTTGTCCTGGTCTGAGTCTATGTAGTACATTATGCTCGAGATAGGAGTCAAAAAATATATTACCAAAATTAGTGATTATCAAATTCCTTGCCTTTTAGCCTAAGAATTCTCCAAAGCACTGGCATCTTGTGGTACGTAAACACAGGTTTCCAAATGTAAATCAACTAGTAGTGATATGCATAATTTGATGGTACATATTTACTACATGTCGGTTAAGTCACTAAATTAAGTATCTCCACGAATTGCTTGCAGTAAATTCTGATATAAGATGGGAGGTAAATACTTTCTTGTAACCAAGTCAATGTTGTGTTTAAAGCTATGATTATTGCATGGAAGGCTGAAGTTACCCATGTCGAGTCCGCTATAATATCCACACAGTCCTCAATACCAGTAGAGTAGAAGAGGTAATCAAAACCCATGGTGTATCATCGTGTTCAAAGAAATACACATCAACAATGATGAGTGACTTCGTCGGGATATTTGTAATAAGGAAGGGAATCTTAAAGAATATGGTGTTGATTTACAGTGGGGGGTCATTTGAAAGACGATTGAATTTGGGTAAATAGGTTTAGTGGTTTAGGAATGATATTCCGAAAATATATGGACCATTGATATTTCCAAATATACCATAAAATAATGAGAGTGGCATTTTGTTTGTTTATTAAGTTATCACAGTTAGAGATCCAATTTTTTTTGTTAGTTGTGTTTCCAAGTCCCGTGATACCTTGCAACAAGAAAGCAAGGAAGATGATCACTTCAATAAAGTAGGAAAGAAAAAGATAGGTTTCCCTTTCTTTGGTGTGTTGATCACATGAATGACATATTTGAGCCATTGAGTTTAAAAATTAAACCACTTGAGCAGTTGTGGGTAACATGAAAGATGTCAATTTTCAAAAAAACCTATTAAAAGAAAATCTATCAATCCCCTGGGAAATTAGGATCACAATTGTAATTATTTTCAGTTCGTCGAATTATAAAACAAGTGGTACACATTTTTGGTGGTGCAGTAACCTAATTGTAGTGTTTCCATTTGATTGTACCAGATTGATGTTGGGAGAAAATTATAGATATAAGTTATGAAAATAAGTATTTGGAGATTTTGCTAACATCCCAAGACAGAAATTGGAGTAAACAATTCGTTGAAAATGGAAGGGTAATTATCATTGTAAACTCTTGGTGGTGGTGCAGTTAGAATACTTGAAATCTAATGGTCGGACCAGATCTTGATGATTGCTCTAGATAAGTATTTTAAGAACTGGACCGGACGTCAAACTAGTAATATCACTAGATCAGAATTAACTGGTTTAACTGGTTTAACCAGAGATTTTTTCAAGTACGAAACTTACTGGGTGTGATTTAAAATACTAAATAAAGTGGAGTTTTACATGAACATCTAAAAAACAACATACTGCCTCCGTCCCAATAAAAATGCTACTTAATTTTTATATTTTTCCTAAAATTAGGGCAAACTGAAAAAGTGAAAGTATCACTTTTCTTGAGATGGAAGAAGTATTTTTCAAGATGAAATTTCGTGACCGTTGGTAACAAAATAATCGTTATATAATAAAAATCTAATTAATAATCCCATTGCATCCCAATGTAGATAATACTTACCTCTAACATTCAACGTTGTGTAACATGCTGTAAAATTGCCTCATTTTTCTTTTTTTAATAGGAAAGAAGAAATTTATTAAAAATATTCTTGACTTACAAAATAGTTTGATCTTGTTGAATCAAACTTTGAATCCAGGATGGACAAGATTCACCCCAATTAAAACTAACTACTTGAGTTCTTGCAAATTTAGCTAAAGAATTAGCTGCCTGATTTGCATCTCTATGCGCATAAGAACATTTCCAATAATCAAAGGTACTAAGAATGTTTAGAGAATCACTTATTATATTAAAAATAGTCCATTTGACTGAAGATTGTTTCTCATTGACTGCATAAATCATATTTTGACAGTCCCCCTCCAAATGAATATTGCGCGAGCATTTCTCTTTTTCTCATGTAAGTGCTTCAAGAAGCTTCCGCCTGCTTTTGGTCTATGGATGTTGCTCCTCTTCCTCGTATTCCATTTGGGATACTTGCATAGTTTTTATATATTAGTCCCAACCCAGATAAAACAAGTGCATCTGTAAATGATGCATCAAAATTGATTTCCGGTACATGTCCTTCGGGAGGAGACCATTTCTGGTGCTCAATTCTGTTATTGTTCTTGGTAACAAGATTTTGATTTGAGCACCTGATTTAGTCCATATTTGAACATTAATTTGTCTCGCTATTTCTGTTTCATTGACCTATGCATTATCGAAAATCTTGGAACATTTACTTTTCCAGATATACCAAACAATAAAACTAAGAGTATGAAAAATACTAATAATTCCCTGCAATATATAGAGATATTTTTATGTTGAACAGAGAATACAACCAAGTGTGAAAAGCAATATGTTGAAGTTGAATAGATAATGGCTATCAACCAAATCCCAAATTTTCCTAGACACCATACAATCAACAAACAGATGTTGCACAGAATCAATTCCATTATCACAAAGAGGACGAACAGTATTAACCTGGTGAAGATATTTATCCATACTTACCTTAGTTGGCACACATTTATGCATGTATTTTGATAGACACATTTTTATTTCTGTTTTGTCTTAATTATTTATATTGATAATGCTCGATTGTGTACTAATTGTGTTATTTTATGTGTTTGTAGGTATTTTTGGGAAATAAACATTTTTGGAAAAATTGGCTCGAAAAAATTGACAAAGGAACACAAATTGATAAAGGCATTCATGCAGTGGGTTAAGGGCACCTTCTTCTTTTGAATTTCAAAAAAAGATTTTGGCCAAAATTTCTATCTATCTCTTCTGTGAAGATTTCACGTGAATATTTTTACAAATTTTTAAGGAATTAAGACACGTAAATATCTTGCCTTGTTAAGAGGAACTTGCTCACAACTCAGACCCAAAGAATCTCGACCATATTTAATTCTCGTGGTAACAAAGTGAAGTATTTATTCACGAGATTTATTTTATGAAGAAATCTTTGTAATAAAAGAGATATTTTCTCCTTTAATGTTGGATCTATCGAGAATATATATTCTCAAGCTGTGAGAAGGCAATAATAGGAGAGAATCTGGTCGAGAATCATACAAAGAATCGAGAGAAAGAAAAAAAATCTTAGCCGAGAATATTGTGATTGAATAATTCGATCTGTTGGAGATTTATGACGAGATTTGAGGTGATATTGAGGTTATAGTATAAATAAAGGTGATCAATAGAAGATTTGGGGGGACGACAGAGGCCAGGAAAGAAAAAAAAATTCAGAACAAAAATCTGTTGCGAAGAAGAAGATAAAAAAACCGTGGCTATAACTTTGAATAAACCGTTGTTGTAGTTGTACATTCACGTCGCCTATTCTTTTGAGTTCAACTCTTTTGTAACAGTTAGCACCAGTTATCTTTTCTTCTCTGCAACAGTTATATCCGTAGTAAATTCTCTGTGTCAATTATTTTTCTTCTTGTAATCACCTTTTTGAGTCATGAATGAGTATTTTGAGAGTGTTTTGAGCACCATGAGCTAAATTCCTTTGCTGAGGTGACGGAGGAAGCCATTGTTCCAAGAAAAGTGGTATATTTATATTTTAATTGATTTTTGTAATTTATTTTATGATTATTTGCTTTGATTAAAACTGATTGAAGGATTTTTTTATTAAGCAGTTATGATTTCTTTTGATAGAGCATGCTTAGCCTAGGGTTGTTGATGTTCTATACTTTCGATTTACAATAGTTACTTTGAAAATCTACTTTTGCAACATATTAGAATCACTTTAAACGTAAAGAATTGATGAATATTGATTAGATTAAATCACTTTAATTGGTTAATGATGAAATCCTGAGTCTCAGTGCTTTTTTTTTATAATCTTGATACCAACTTTGTTTTGTATTTTCTAGTTTAATTATTAGAATTTGAGTCTAAAAATCAAATCTTCACAAGTTCTGAAACAAACCCATTTTTACCACAATCTACAATCATATCAGTTTTTGGTGCTACCGAAGCGGACTTGTCTTTAAGTTTAAAGTTTCAGATTTATATTTAGTTTTTTTTTTTTTTTTAGTATTATTTTTTTTTTGTTCTATTTTACGTTTCTTTGGGTATTTATCTTTTTGCTACAGTCTTTGAATTTTGGATTGAAAGGAAATTGAGCCAAAGATTTTGGTGATTAAAGACTTGGAGTTAAAAGTTAAAGATAAAAGAACTAAAAAGAAGACAAAGAATTTTATTTTTAGATTTTATTTGTTTCTCTTTTAGAAAATTTTATTAGGAAATCTTTTATTATTTCTGTAATTTTTCTTTTATTTGTCACACTTTTGGACTTTAGTTTGGAACTTTGGACATTATTTTTACTTTTAAAACCTACGGAAGGGTGATTTAAATATAAACTGCAAAAGGGAAGGACGACAATTACAATATTGTCTCGGCCCCTCGGGTTCGTACACTGACACTGGAGTCGGTGGCCCGAGTCGACTACAACCGATTCATCTCCCGTTTGGTACGGGAGGTAAGACTCGATCAATCCACGAATCCCCTGTAAGTGGGTTTACGGTATTCCTTCGTATGCATATATGTTGAGGAACTAAATACAGATTTATTATCTTATATGGCAAGGACTTTCCATATAAGATAAGGACTCGGATTTCATCATCGTTCCTTCTTTCCCGCCTTAGGAACACGTTACCTAACACGGACCTAATCCTTAAAATTTGACTATAAAGAAGACCGATAGGGTATCAAGCTTATTGTAAAATCTTTTGGAAGGATTGTATTGGTTACTTTGTTAGCTCCACTCAAGGATCAGGATGATTATTTTAAGTTGATTTGTGTCGCCTTGTAACCCAAGGAAACGTTTTCCAAAGAGGTAGGATTATCCAAGCTCCATAGAGCTTATCTTGTTTCTCTTTGATCAACTTAATCTAATTCAGATCGGTTCAAGAGGTTTGCTAAAACTGTAACTAGTTGCCTTTTTGAAGAATAGAAGCTGGTCTAGAAACAATCATGTTTTTTGTTTGGTAGATTAAATAAGTTTGCTTGGTCGAGTCAGCCTTGCTTGTGTTTTTTAGAGATCCCTTCCAATTAGGAGTTATTTTATTGCATTCCCAGGCCACCTAAAACCTTGAGTGAGCGTGCCTGGAGAAGAGATTCTATTGGTCGTTTGATCAGTGACGAGAATACAAACTCTATATTTTAAAGTTGAGAATTTAGGAAACCCTTCTTTTGAGAGCCCGATTTTTGGAAACTTTAGTTTTACGATTTTGTCTCTTAGTGAGGAAGTTATTCCTAGTTTTCTAGTTGTGCCAAAAATGGCAACTTTTAAAAGATTTGTTGAATCCCACTAGGACTTCTCGTCCATCATGTATCAAGTTAGCTGCAACTCAAGCAAACTATGAGTTAATACCTGGGACCATACATATGCCCCCAATCTTCTTAGGAAAAGAAAATGAAAACCCTTACTTTCACATTAGGGATTTTGAAGAAATATGTACTACCCTAAGAATTCACAACATGTCTCATGAAGCTTTGAAAATTAGGTTATTTCCTTTTTCTCTGAGAGACAAGGCCAAATCTTGGTTATCTAGTTTGCCATCTGAATCCATCGAGACATATGAACAACTTACCGCTGCCTTTTTATCTAAATTTTTCCCTAGGCACAAAATATCATCTCTTAGGAAAGAAATTTCCACATTTGTGCAACAAGTGGGAGAATCTTTGTATAGGTATTTGGAAAGGTTCAATGATTTATTGATACAATGTCCCTATCACATTTTAGAAAAGGTTAGACTAGTCCAGATCCTTTATGAAGGGCTAGATTATCCAACGACGACCATGGCCGAGTCATTGTGTACAAGGAGTTTTGATAGTAAAATTGTTGATGAGGCAATGAAAAATTTTGAATGAAATTGCCGAAAAAACTGAGTAATGGGAACGTAGTAAGGAACCCCAGAGAAATTTTTTACTGAGCAGAGGTAATGTCAATAGGGTAGATGGAATTCTTGAATCAGATTCCAAAATTGTAGCTATAGCAAAAAGGTTAGAAGCCTTAGAATTGAGTCAATCTAGTTGTTGAATAGAACCCAAGTCATTTTGGGAAGGATAGACTGTTGAAGAGCAAGCACATGCTCTTTACAATAACATTAGATATGATAACCGTCAGAAGTTTGACCCATATTCAGAAACCTATAACCCTGGTTGGAGAAACCATCCAAATCTTTCTTGGTTTAAGGGCCAAAATCAAGGTCGGTCTAGTAACCCTCAGGTTCCCCTAGGTTTTGGTTATACTAAGAATCCTTCTCGACCAGCACAATTTTAGAGCCCTTCAGATAAGAAGATCATGAGTTTAGAAGAGTCTCTCACCATGTTAGCTCAGAACACTATTAAGTTTTAACAATCGTTTGAACAAAGTTTACAGGCTAATAATAGGATTGCACAGGAAAACAAACAAGCTATTTCCAATCTTCGAATCCAGATTAGTCAGATAAATGAGCCTTTGAGAGAAAAAGTTAAGCTTCCTAGTCAAACACAACCCAACCCTAGAGGAGTTCATGAGTTATCTTCTGGTGAGAAATCATCAAATCATGTGAATTCAATTAAAACCCTTAGGAGTGGTAGAGTGGTAGATAATAAGGTAACCTTGCCCAATAGTGAACATGTTGTAGTTC
Source organism: Papaver californicum (assembly GCA_023531435.1). Lineage (NCBI taxonomy): Eukaryota > Viridiplantae > Streptophyta > Magnoliopsida > Ranunculales > Papaveraceae > Papaver > Papaver californicum. Next base: position 164,183 of record JAJJMC010011514.1, on the reverse strand, counting down.
ACTCTTTTGAGCCTGTAGCTGAAAAGACTGATATAGTCTCTGAAGAGTCAAATGTGGTTCCCACTGAGCCCGATTTTGATTGTATCTTTACATACCAGATTGATGTTGGGAGAAAATTATAGATATAAGTTATGAAATAAGTATTTGGAGATTTTGCTAACATCCCAAGACAGAAATTGGAGTAAACAATTTGTTGAAAATGGAAGGGTAATTATCATTGTAAACTCTTGGTGGTGGTGCGATTAGAATACTTGAAATCCATTGTCGGACCAGATCTTGATGATTGCTCAAGATAAATGTTTTAAGAACTGGACCGGGCGTCAAACACTAGTTCAGAATTAACTGGTTTAACCAGACGTTCAACCGGTGGTCAACTATATAATAATAATTTTGGATAACAAATAAATATATTTTTTAATATCGCAACCTAAAATAACACTAATTTTATCTCATTAGAAAATGAGATATTATTGGTAAATGTGGTGGTAAATTAAGAATGATTAGTGTATATAATAATGATTTAAGGACGTGGATAGAAAATATCAATATTTCCAATTCACTCCCTCAACAACTACTAGCCTTCTTGTTTCTGAGCAGTTTCTTTTCCATTCTCATTTCTTTTTCACATTCTCCTCTCTCTCTTAAACGTATCACAGGAGAAAAAAAACATAATTGTCAAAACTCAAAATTGCTACCTTCTTTTTCTTTCCTTTATCTTTCATTCACCATCTTTGGATTATCATTTAAGGTTGAGCATCTTCGTATTGCATACTAGATCTGATTGATTGAATCATAATTCAAAACTAATCATTTACATCCTAAATATTGAAATGGATCTGATGCATATTAGATCTGATTTGTAATGGATTTAATTCTTTAAATCATTGTTGTTCTTTTAATTCTATAGAATATATCTTAAGAGAGAAGCAAATCGCTGAATAATAAAAAATTCAGATGTAGTGAAACTGGTAAAAAAATCTATATACACTGATCTAAATTTTGGATGGAAAACAACGGATGAACTGGGTAAAACCCATCTGGGTCATCTGGTTCGCCGGTTGGATCATACGATTTTGCTGGTTCTTTACGTTTTTTTAACATTTAGTGGGTTAAGGATCAACCGACCTTTTTTTTACTAGTTCACCAGTTGAATCGGTCGGTCGGACCGGTTCTTAAAACATTGCTCTAGATTTAATTTGCTAAACATGGTTCTGTAGTATTATAGTTAACCAATTTTTTTCTTGACAATTTTTTGAAATGTTGAAATTGTTTTGTATAGAGAAATAATTAGTTTTTAAAAGCTTGACCTAGAATTGGTCGAGTTCGTTAAATGTTCCCCAATCAAGATTTATTAAGATTTATTAAAAGATAAGTATTAAAAGAGTGTAAGTTCTTTATATCTAATCATCTTGCGATTTATCCTTACAAATTGATAAAAAAGTCTTAATGTAGGTTCTTTTACTTCCTTTTTATGGGTTATTCAACCGAAAGTTATAAATCTCGTTGGATTTTATCCATTTTATCGAGGGTGGATTTAGGTAACACCGGACATTGCATTTGGTATGCGAGGTGTAATTAAATGATAATTTTGATAAGTACAGCCAAGCCTACTTGAGATAAAAGATTAAATTTCAATTCACTGAGGGTATTTTGGATTTTGGGATAAGGGGTTCAAAAATTTTCTTAAGGTTTTCTAAAAAAACAACATGGCTCTAAATTTTGAAAAAAGGAAAAAAAAGTTTCATTTCGATTTATTTCTAAATCCAAAATTAAATCAGAGATTTTTTCAAGTACGAAACTTACTGGGTGTGATTTAAAATACTAAATAAAGTGGAGTTTTACATGAACATCTAAAAAACAACATACTGCCTCCGTCCCAATAAAAATGCTACTTAATTTTTATATTTTTCCTAAAATTAGGGCAAACTGAAAAAGTGAAAGTATCACTTTTCTTGAGACGGAAGAAGTATTTTTCAAGATGAGTTTAGTGACCGTTGGTAACAAAATAATCGTTATATAATAAAAATCTAATTAAGAATCCCATTGCATCCCAATGTAGATAACACTTACCTCTAACATTCAACGTTGTGTAACATGCTGTAAAATTGCCTCATTTTTCTTTTTTTTAATAGGAAAGAAGAAATTTATTAAAAATATTCTTGACTTAGAAAATAGTTTGATCTTGTTGCATCAAACTTCGAATCCAGGATGGACAAGATTCACCCCAATTAAAACTAACTACTTGAGTTCTTGCAAATTTAGCTAAAGAATTAGCTGCCTGAATTGCATCTCTATGCGCATAAGAATATTTCCAATAATCAAAGGTACTAAAAATGTTTAGAGCATCACTTATTATATTAAAAGTAGTCCATTTGACTGAAGATTCTTTCTCATTGACTGCATAAATCACATTTTGACAGTCCCCCTCCAAATGAATATTGCGCGAGCGTTTCTCTTTTTCTCATGTAACTGCTTCAAGAAATGCTACAGCTTCCGCCTGCTCTTGGTCTATGGATGTTGCTCCTCTTCCTCGTATTCCATTTGGGATACTTGCATAGTTTTTATATATTAGTCCCAACCCAGATAAAACAAGTGCATCTGTAAATGATGCATCAAAATTGATTTCCGGTACATGTCCTTCTGGAGGAGACCATCTCTGGTGCTCAATTCTGTTATTGTTCTTGGTAACAAGATTTTGATTTGAGCACCTGATTTAGTCCATATTTGAACATTAATTTGTCTCGCTATTTCTGTTTCATTGACCTATGCATTATCGAAAATCTTGGAACATTTACTTTTCCAGATATACCAAACAATAAAACTAAGAGTATGAAAAATATTAATAATTCCCTGCAATATATAGAGATATTTATGTTGAACAGAGAATACAACCAAGTGCGAAAAGCAATATGTTGAAGTTGAATAGATAATGGCTATCAACCAAATCCCAAATTTTCCTAGACACCATACAATCAACAAACAGATGTTGCACATAATCAATTCCATTATCACAAAGAGGACGAACAGTATTAACCTGGTGAAGATATTTATCCATACTTACCTTAGTTGGCACACATTTATGCATGTATTTTGATAGACACATTTTTATTTCTGTTTTGTCTTAATTATTTATATTGATAATGCTCGATTGTGTACTAATTGTGTTATTTTATTTGTTTGTAGGTATTTTTGGGAAATAAACATTTTTGGAAAAATTGGCTCGAAAAATTTGATAAAGGCACCCAAATTAATAAAGGCATCCATGTAGTGGGTTAAGGGCACCTTCTTCATTTGAATTTCAAACAAAGATTTTGGCGGGAATTTCTATCTCTCTTCTGTGAAGATTTCACATGAATATTTTGGAAATTTTTAAGGAATTAAGACACGTAAATATCTTTCCTTGTTAAGAGGAACTTGCTCACAACTCAGACCCAAAGAATCTCGACCATATTTAATTCTCGTGGTAACAAAGTGAAGTATTTATTCACGAGATTTATTTTATGAAGAAATCTTTGTAATAAAAGAGATATTTTCTCCTTTAATGTTGGATCTATCGAGAATATATATTCTCAAGCTGTGAGAAGGCAATAATAGGAGAGAATCTGGTCGAGAATCATACAAAGAATCGAGAGAAAGAAAAAAAATCTTAGCCGAGAATATTGTGATTGAACAATTCGATCTGTTGGAGATTTATGACGAGATTTGAGGTGATATTGAGGTTATAGTATAAATAGAGGTGATGAATAGAAGATTTGGGGGGACGGCAGAGGCCAGGAAAGAAAAAAAAATACAGAACAAAAATCTGTTGCGAAGAAGAAGATGAAAAAACCGTGGCTATAACTTTGAATAAACCGTTGTTGTAGTTGTACATTCACGTCGCATATTCTTTTGAGCTCAACTCTTTTGTAACAGTTAGCACCAGTTATCTTTTCTTCTCTGCAACAGTTATATCTGTAGCAAATTCTCTGTGTCAATTATTTTTCTTCTTGTAATCACCTTTTTGAGTCATGAATGAGTATTTTGAGAGTGTTTTGAGCACCATGAGCTAAATTCCTTGCTGAGGTGACGGAGGAAGCCATTGTTCCAAGAAAAGTGGTATATTTCTATTTTAATTGATTTTTGCAATTTATTTTATGATTATTTGCTTTGATTAAAACTGATTGAAGGATTTTTTTATTAAGCAGTTATGATTTCTTCTGATAGAGCATACTTAGCCTAGGGTTGTTGATGTTCTATACTTTCGATTTACAATAGTTACTTTGAAAATCTACTTTTGCAACATATTAGGATCACTTTAAACGTAAAGAATTGCATGAATATTGATTAGATTAAATCACTTTAATTGGTTAATGGTGGAATCCTGAATCTCGGTGTTTTTTTTTATATATAATCTTGATACCAACTTTGTTTTGAGTTTTCTAGTTTAATTATTAGAATTCGAGTCTAAAAATCAAATCTTCACAGTTCTGAAACAAACCCATTCTTACCATAATCTACAATCATATCACATTTCCACATAAAAACATGAATTCTTGGGGAAGTTTCTGTCTACAGAAAGACTTCCGGTTTAAAGAAAGATTGTTTTTAGTAAGAAATTGTTGAAGAGTGTCCTCTAAGATCACCTTGTAGGAGGACTTAACAGAAAAGTTACTATTACTAGATGGTTCCCATCTTATCCTATCTTTTCCTTCTGATGGAGGTGTCAAACTCGTCAAAAATATATTCCTATACTTATTACACTAACTAGTAGAATAATGATAAGCAGGTTCGTTCCTAAGGGAGCGTTGAGTTAAAGTTGTCGGTTATGTCTCTGGAAATAAAAGTTATGCAAATCTACAAAAACAAGTAAAAGAATGCAAATATGAGGATGAGAATGATTAAGGAGTCTTTCTCCACTAGTGAACATGAATACAAAGGAAATCTTCTTCAAAATACGTTTACTAAAAACCCTAGACAAGTTATGAATTCAACAAGTCCGTTAGACTCCAAGGTCACTTCGTAGAATGAGTTTCTACTTGTTTCTAGCCAATCAAACCACTTTGAATAAGCTCTATAGTGTAACTTTATTGACCGATATGCTTTATGAGTCAGGTTGATCCTAACCACATGTTCGTAAGTTCGACATGTTAACTTAGGGTTATCTTCTACACACCAAAATCCACAACATCTCATTGCAACGTTGATGTTTCACTACTTGTAATTATATCACCATAACAATTATGGATTACGGCTCTAAAATCTAGCATTAGAATTCGCAAACGAGAGATTCAATTATACACTTGAAAACTCGAAAACAACCCATGGTCATAAACTCGGTAAAAGACAAGTAATAAAACGATATCAAAAGAAAAACTAACTTGGATAAATCACATCACATAGTTTCAAAATTATCTCTAATCAAATAATTTAGCCACACATATTGGAGTTCATGATAATTAAAGAAAATAAAAAAATAGAATTAAAAACAGCTGAACCAAAACTAGCAGGCAGATAGAATGGAATGGAATGATGGTTGTGCACTGCGAACAGGTGGTCTGGAATGCGGAGGTGGTTCTGCACTGCTGCTGTGTTGGATGTGGACTGCGACTCTGACTCTATGCAACTGTGCAACTGTTGGTGATGTGAACTAGTGCTGAAGTACTATGCAAACTGATGGTGGTTGTATGCAATGGAGATTTGAATGCAAGGTTAAGGTGCTGTGATGCTGTGTATGTGGAATGGATGCAACGGAACTGGTGGTGAAAGGGGTTGGAGAGGAGCAAAGCTCATCTCTGTTGTGGTGAAGGCAGTGGTGAGGGGCGTGTATGGGATCCCTCTTTCTGTAGCCTAGGTTGTACTTTTATAGCTCTCTAATCCTGCCTGCTTGAATCCCACGCAAGCTCGAGTTTCCTAATCCAATACAAATTCTAAAAACAGCTCTCAATCCCCTATTTTGTTGCTTCAAAACTCTGTTCAAAGCCCTTCCTATTCAAATCAAAATCAAACCCATCAATTACTCAAGTTCCTTCTCCATTCCAACTTCAAAAACTTCTTCTTACCCTTGGAAAATATTCAGCTAACCACTATCTGCCGGCGACAAGAAGTTTGGTGCAAGACTGGTCACTCGAGCGTTTTCTAAAATATCTGTTGTGCACTTCTCTGTATTGACAGAGATATATGTTTGGGTGTTTTACGCTCCTTAAATAACTCCTTCCCTGCAATTCAGTTCATACACTTCTCACAATCAATCATTCATACATTTATCATATCAATTCATCGAGTTCAAGCAATTCCGACCCAACCCACCTTGAGCTCAGTTCATCTCTCAATTCACTTCATTCTCACTGCCTACAATTATCATTCAATCCCAGTAATAGCTTCAAGTTCTTTTTCTTCTCAACAGCGCATTCACTTCTTAAACTCTCTATTTTCTTTGCTCAAAAACAACAAATAAATCTGAACCCAATCTCTGTTTCTTTTCGGCAGTTCTTCATAAGCTCTGAGTCACATCAAACCATGGAATCAACCCTCGATTCAATTCTTCTCACTTCTTATTTCCTTAGCCTGAACCTTGGTTTTCTCGCTGCAGAGTACTCCTCTTCACTGTTCTCTGTTTGTTTCTCTGCCAGTAACACTCGACTCTCCACTGAACCACAACTTGAATGCTTCCGGCAGTATATCCCTTGGAGCATGGCTTTGTCGGCGGTGGAAAACTTTGGTGTGGGTTCCGGCTGTCTGAAGATGAGAAGAATGAGAATTGGTCGAGACCAAATTCTCTTGTTAGGTTAAATATGGAAGGGATTTAGGTACCACCCACTGGTTGGATATGGGGCAGCCCTAAATAAGACTCACTATATCACATCTTGATAGAACAAATGGTTTCCCCCTAGTAATTTCTGTTTTACACACAATTGAGACTTGTGTGCTTCAATTCTTCGAGCTTTCCACCACCAAATGCCTCCAAATAATGCTTTGAGCTTCTATTTCTCTTCTTTTGCGTCTCATGACTCTAATGTACCTATAAAACTCAAACAAAGCATAATATACGCTAATTTACAAGAAAAATAGCAAAGAAAACATCAACAATAGATATTAAATAAGGTGTTTTAGACACCTATCACCTTCAAAAGGAACTCTTATTTTATTTATTTCAGAAACAGTGTGAGGATTAAACAAAACTTGAAGAGTAACCTGGTTCCAAGATTTAGTATCCTTATCATTCAGTTGATTCACATAAGAAATGCTAGATGAAACAAAAGCTGAACTTGGTAGACTATGCATATTTGGAATCCAATTGTCTTTCCAGATATGCAAAGACTCACCAATTCCTATTTCCCAAACATCATGATTTTTGACTATATCAAGACCTTTACAAATTTCATTCCAAATCCAGGATCCCTGTTTATTCATATTGTCAATCAAAGGATTAGCATTCTCAAAGTATTTACATTTCAAAATCGCATCCCATAACTCATCAGATTCATCAATCATTCTCCAAGCAAGCTTAGCTATGAGGGATTTGTTCAGAACATCAGTTCTTCTAATGTTTAGGCCACCTAATTCTTTTGGCAAGGCTATATCTTTCTATTTCTTAGGGAAAAACCCTTTTTATGCTCTTGTTTTCCCCACCAAAACTTCATTTGGATAGAGTCTATTTTATCTGTCAGCTTTTTTGGCGTGTTGAAAACAACTAAATGATGACTAGCAAGAGTGTCTAGAACAGATTGATTTAAAACAGTTTTACCTGGAAAAGCTAGGAATTTAGTTTTCCGTATTGACAACTTACCTCTAAAGTTTTCCGAAAAATGAGGAAAAGATTCATACTTTTTTTTTTTGAATGAGCAGAGGAACACCCAAGTACTTTTCTTTTAGGGACATAGTTCTAATTTGTTGAATGTTAGCAATCTCATGTTTAACACCATTAGGAACTTTTGAACTAAAATCCATAGCATATTTTTCAAAGTTAACTGCCTACCTGATTATTTACTGAATTTCTCAATAAGACTAGCCATATTTCTAGCCTCTCTAGTTCTTGCTTTCACAAATATCAAGCAGTCATCTGCAAAAAAATAAATGAGTAACAGATGAGCAAAATTTTGTAGCTTTAAAACCATGAATAAGGTTATCATTCTCAACTTGAATTAAGTGTCACGGCCCAACCATTTCCCACATATTGGGCTGGCCCGTAAGAAGAGTCTAGAGCATTATGGAAGACCACAAACTTCCGGAACATTATAGGGAATTATAGAATATCCCTTGTATATAGAATATCCCTTGTATATTCTTGTAAGTAGTAGAATACTCTAGAAGGTGATGTAACTAGAACATATTCTAGAATCCTCCATTGAACACTATATAAGGTGGAAAGCTCATTTTCTCAAATCATCCACCAAGAGCTCTCTAAGCATTGTAATATTCTCTCTCCAATAATAAAATACTGTTTCCCACCTTAAAATCTCCAAGTCTCCAATTCATTTGTGTTCTTTTAGGCTTACTTGAAAGTTCAAGTGCCGCACGGTCTTATCCAAAAATCTAAGCCCGTGACAGTTGGCATCTGAGCAAAGTTCGAGACTCAAGAATGGATGACGTTAACAACAACAACACCATGGACAAAGGTGTCGATGGCCAGACCAAGAAAAAGGAAAAGTCCAAGGATACGCAAACAAGTCTTGAGGCAAGAATGGTACGCATGGAAAAAAGAGTAAGTGATTTCCTTATGCGCGCCGAGGAAGAGTTTCTAACAAAGGAAACTCTTGAGGGGTGTAAAGATACCATAGAGGAGGCCATAAGCAAGGCGGTGGACAGTATCAAGATGGACGCGGAAGCCCGGATCCAAGATGCGATGGAGGATACCGTGGAAGAGGTGAAGGCCAAGTTGATGTCAGTTGAGGAAGAACTAGGTATTGTGCAAGAGGGCTGCCATAAACCAAGCCATGCACGAGGGACCAAGTAAACTCAATAGAGAGGATGCTCCCAAGCCAAAACCGTACAATGTGAAAAGAGATGCGAAAGAGATCGATACTTTTATGTAGGGTTGTGAAAGGTATTTAGAACACCTTGAGTTGGAGTAGGATTCAAGGAAGATAAAAAGAGCAACGGTGTTTCTCACGGAAAATGCCTTAGCATGGTGGAGACTTCGGAGCCAGGAAATTCAGCACGGTATGGCTACTATATCTACTTGGTCATATTTTAAAGTCGATCTTAAGAAATACTTTTACCCGGAGAATGCGGCTTATGAAGCAAGAGCAAAGTTAAAGTATCTTCGGAAAACGGGTACAATCAAAGAGTATACCGAGACGTATACAAACTTGTTGCTGGAGATACCCAACTTGTCCGAGGAAGAGAAGCTCTTTAACTTTTTGTGCGGACCAAAGTCATGGGTAAAGCAAGAGCTGGATCGCCGTCGTGTTCAAAAACTGACCGAGGCAATAGCCGTAGCCGAAACCTTGATCAAGAATACAAGGCCAAGCTTCAAATAAAGAGGGAAGACTTCAAGGAGTACAGACTTCGAAGAAAGACGAAGAACTTCAAGAAGTCACCATGCCAAAGGTGGGGAAGCGAAAGAAGATAGAGAAAAGCATACCTCGAAAAAGTACCTTCCGTGGAAGGACAAAACTTCTGAGCATAAAGATAAAAGTAACCCTCCTACTCTTGCTTCTTATGTGATGAGAATCATAAAATCCATGATTGCCCGAAGAAGGGTAAACTTAGTGCATTGATGGAGGAAAGTGGACCCGCCGAGGAATGAGATTCCATGATGAGTTCGCTCCAAGTACTAAAAAGCGTCCAAGCTAAAGCGGATAAGTCAAAATCAAGGACAAGACTCTCATGTTCGTAGACGTCAAGGTGAACGGGAAGACATCCCGTGCTTTAGTGGATAAGGGAGCCACACACAACTTTGTGTCAAAGAAAGAATCCATACGGCTAGGCATGAAGTTCGCCAAAGAAGGAGGTACCGTGAACGGGTAAACTCAGAGGCGAAGCCACTAGAAGGCGTAGCACGTGGTGTGGAAATGCATCTCGACAAGTAGGCGGGACCAGTCAATTTTTCGGTGATCCCTATGGACGACCTTGACCTGGTGTTGGGGATGGAGTTCATGTGCGAACATCATGCCATTCCCATGCCACCTTTTGACTCCTTGTGCATACTCGGAGAAAAATCAACACACCTTATCCCGGTGACTAAGGAGAAGAAGAAGACCACGGTGCTGCGGTGCTACAACTTTCAAAAGGGTTTAAGAAGGGTGAGGTAAACTTCATAGCAACGATGAAGGAGGAGAAACCGACTACCCAAGATGAAGAAGTTCCGAAAGGCATAAAGAAGGTTCTCGAAGAGTTCGAGGACATGAGGCTAAAGGAGCTGCATAATAAGTTGCCGCCAAGAAGGGAGATCGATCATATGATCGAGCTGGATCCTGGCGTTAAGCCTCCCGCAAAAGCATCTTACCGAATATCCCCACCGGAGGTGACTAAATTGAAGAAGCAACCCTTGACGCCAAGTACTTTGGTCACTTCTTATGCAGGTGCTAGCCCCGGAGCATACAAGGCCGCGAAGGATTAGCAGCAGCAAAAGGACTTAGCACACGCCCAATTGATAAAAGCGCCTAAGAAGATGAAGAAGTGGGACGATAAGAAGAGGCGACATGTGGATTTCCAAGATGGCGACATGGTGTTTTCAAGCTTCTACCCCAACAATTCAAGTACACTCGGCCTCTATACAAAGGCTTGTTACGCAAGTACGAAGGGCCGTTCGAAGTACTAGCCAAAGTGGGCAAAGCTTCTTACCGTCTTCCACGTGAGCAATTTAAACGCGTTCAACAAGGACGAGGAAGACGAGAGTCGGGAAGTATCAAGTCGTGCACCACCCATGATTGCAACTTCATTCGACAAAGTTGTAGACGAGATACTAGCCGACCGTATTGTTCGAAGGAAGGGAGTACCGCCTTGCAAGGAATACTTAGTGAAATGGAAAGATGCATCGATATAAGAAGGAACATGGGAGTCCGAGGAGTCTCTCTGGCAATTCAAAGATGCGATCGACCAGTTTCACGCACAAACCGTGACGAGGACGTCGCGAGAATAGGTGGGGGAGAATGTCACGGCCCACCTATTTTATCACATATTGTGCTGGCCCGTGAGAAGAGTCTAGAGCATTATGGAATACCACAAGCTTCCGGAACATTCTATGGCATTATAGAATATCCCTTGTACATAGAATATCCCTTGTACATAGAATATCCCTTGTATATTCTTGTAAGTAGTAGAATACTCTACAAGGTGATGATTCTAGAACATATTCTAGAATCCTCCATTGAACACTATATAAGGTGGAGAGCTCATTTGCTCAAATGATCCACCAAGAGCTCTCTAAGCATTGTAATATTCTCTCTCCAATAATCAAATACTCTTTCCCACCTTAAAATCTCCAAGTCTCCAATTCCTTTGTGTTCTTTTAGGATTACTTGAGAGTTCAAGTGCCGCACGGTCTTATCCAAAAATCTAAGCCCGTGACATAAGGCTCTAGGTAGAGATTCCATACACAATATAAACAGATAAGGAGACAAGGGATCACCTTATCTCTAACCACTCTGTGGATAAAATATTTTTCCAGGAGCTCCATTTAAAAGAATATATGTTGAGATAGTTTCTATGTATTGTTCAATCATTGTACACCATTCATTACAGAATCCTAATTTTTTTTCATGTTATCAATCAAAAAGGACCACTCAATTCTGTCAAAATCTTATGATATGTCTAGATTAATAGCTACACAACCATCTTTTGTTTTTGTTCTTTTCATGGAATGTATAAGCTCATGAACAATCACAATGTTATCATGAATAAGTCTACCAGACAAGAAAGTAGTTTTAGAGGGAGATATCACTTTATTAATCACATGTTTCAGTCTAGTAGCAAGGAGTTTAGAGATTATCTTATAAATTACATTATATAAACTTATGGGTCTAAAATCAATGGCTTTCCTAGGAAAGTTGCTTTGTGGTATCAAAGAAGTAAAATTATGGTTGATCTATTTCAACATGTGGTGATAATGGAAAAAATCTTAAACCATCTTGACAATATCAGGTCCAACAGTTTCCTACATTAACTGGTAGAAACCAGGTGGAAAACTATCATGGCCTAGAGTGGTCCATGGTTTCATGGAAAAGACAACCATTTTTATTTCATCACTAGAAGGGGGAGCAATAAGCATGTTATTATCAGCTACAGATATACTAGCATTCACATTATTCAAGAAAGGAGATGGATCAGGAGGTTTAATAGAATTACTCATTCCACTAAAGTGACTAAGCAATTCATCAGTTATATCATCTATATCAGTTAACCAAATGTTCATGCTATTTTGAAGAGAATTAATTTGTGTTTTTATCTTCCTAAAGTTAGCCTTTTGATGGAAATAAGCAGTATTTTTATCATCCAGCTTCATGTTATCATCCTTACCCCTTTGTTTCCATAAATCCTCTTCAGCATTATACCAAAATTTCAGTTTTCTAGTAAGATCATCAATTCTAGGACCATTATAAGTATTTCTACTCCTAGTAAGACCTCCCAGCTGAGCTTCAATATTAACAATATTAGAAGTAACGTTACCAAAATGATTATAATTCTAGTTTCTTAAAATATGTTTAGTATTTAACAAACCTTTTGAAAGCATGTAAGCTGAAGAACCCTGCATGTTACAATTCCAGTTAGATTTGATGATCTCCTTAGAAGAGTCATATCTAAACCAAGCTCTATTTACTCTAAAAGGTTTTTTAGTTGGATTATCCACTTTAAAAATGACCAACATGAGAGGACAATGGTCACTACCTATAATAGTCAAGTGGTAAAGAGCAGCATTGGCAAAGCAATCATTCCAGTCATGAGTAACACAGGCTCTATCAAGAATTTCTAGGATAAGTTCACTATCATCTCTCTTATTGGTCCAAGTGAATAGCATTCCTATAAAGGGCATGTTGTGCATACTATAAAACTGAAGGGTATCATTCATAATATCCAACTCTTATTGATTAGGAGTATTACCTCCCTCTTTTTCTTGACTACTAAGGATAAAATTCAAATCTCCCAAAAGAATCCAAGGATTCTTATGTTGAAGTCTAATACTAGCAAGATAGTTTCATTGCATGTATTTGTCCTGATCATTTAGAGCTCCATACATGAAGGATATGAGAGTGGCCTCATTTATGTTATCTAATTTCACCAAGCATTTTATTATGTTGAATTGCATATCTATGAACTGAAGGTCTATACCATCCTTCCACATAATACATAGGCCTCCAGATAAGCCAACTCGGTTATAGAAAATCACATTAGGATATTTATATATAGCAGTTAAGAATTGCATTATCTTGAGTTGATTTTTTGTTTCTGCAAGGAAGATTATATCAGGGTCCTGAGACCTAACTAGCATATGGAGATGATTTCTAGTATCCTTATTTCCAAAGCCATTAACATTCCATGCGGGAATTTTCATGATGCAAGATGACTTTTCTAAAACAAAATGAATTTAGATTTTTGGTTTGGTAGTAAAAGACAAAGGAAAAATAACTAGAAAATCTTTTTCAGTAGGAGTAATTTTTAAAAAGTTGTGATTCAAAGTGGAGGAGAGTCTAATGTATACATGTTTTTCCCATTTGTGTTTTCAACTTGACTAACATTTGTTGTGGCCTTTTGGGTTGAGTATGGTTCCATAAGATAGCCCTTGGAGAGTGCGACTGAGAAGCTTTTGGAAATTGGATTGATCTGATATTGAAGATGAGCATTTCCTTGCCTTTTACCAAGTCTTGTATGATTAGTAGGTTCCTCACTCAAGCCAGAGAGTATAACTTCGTTATTGATAACTAACCCATCCCGAGGACGGATAAGGGCAAAAGCTTTGAATTTCTTTGTTGATTTTATTTTTGGAATAACAACAATATTTTTGTTTCTTCCACCTTGTTCCCTACCAACTGTTTTCTTAATTCCAAAAAAGTGATTATTTTTGTGAGCTGCTTCAAGATAATCAGTAGCAACTTTACACACTTCTTTAACATGGTCCAGTATGTAGCAATGTGGGAAGATATTAAGTGGTTGCTTTTCATAAAAGTATTTGATCCATCTTGTAGTACTTGCATTTGTGAGTGCCATAAGCCCTCTCCTTAATGGGTTTCTAATATCAATGATCACACAAACTTTGACTGGGTATCATGTTGCATGGATAGCATTCTCGGGTTCAATTTCTATCACATTTCCCATTAGTTTTCCCATTTTTGTTACAAAATCAACATTCATATGCTCATACAATAATTTCTTCAATTGGATCCAAAAACATTGTTGTTTCCAGTTCAGGTCTTGGTAAATTATTTCAGAACTCTAATCATAGAGAATGATCAGGTTACCATTCAAGCTCCATGGTCTTTCCTCAAAAATTTGATTTAAAGTAATCCAATCTTTGAACTTGAACAAAAATATATTAGTATCAATATCAAAGATTTGTAAATCCTCTTCAGCTATAAAGGGCCAAGTAAATTTAATATTGTTATCCACAGCTTTAAGTCATATCTTGTCTTCCATAATGATTTTCCCTATTAAAAAGATATCACATTGAGATTCAACCATAATTTCTTCATCTCCAGAATGATGTCTTAACACTTCATCAACATCTCCAAGTTCTAAGGTTGCATTCTTGAATTTATTTACTAAATTAGAAACATGTTGAATATTTTTTGCCGATATTGTTCTTTTTTTTCCTTTGGTGAGGTATGGAGAAAATATAGATGACTGATCAGTAAAATTATTGAGATTGTTAAGATTCTTAGGGGTTTGATTTAGGGTTTGGACAGTTTCCTTTAGAAAATCTAGGAATGGATCGATATTTGGTTTAGTAAATCTTTCTGCAGATAAGGAAAGTGGATATCTGGCATTTGACCAAAGCCAAAGGAGGAAAAAAAGAAAATAGATTTGAAATTTGTAACCGATTTTTTGAATTTTGAATTTGCGGGATTTCTATTAATGTAACTCGTTTTTGAATCAGGTACATGATTGAATCGTTGGCTCTGACTCACTCTGCAAACTTCCATGCCTATCTTTGATATCTCTCCAGCTTCAACAAGCTCAATAACAATCCTTGCAAACGCCTTACCACAACTGAAACCAGCAAACGACATTAAGATTAATACAAGATGTAAACACATGGGAAGAAAACAAATTTAGTTATATATTAAAGAACTCTAAAAACGAATACAACTTCTAATTTTTTTTTTTTAAAAAAGGGCGAACACTGTGATGAAATATTGATTATTCTGAACAAAATAACATATTGTTTGGAAACATTAATGTTAGACCCACCTGTTACTGTGTCTGTTATAGTTTAGATTCTGTTATTCGTTGTAGGAGGCAATACTTTCCGTTACTGTCATTTTTTCGGTTCTTGTTAACTGTCATTGTCAAACGTCCAGCTATATATATTGGACTAGTCCTGTATTTTCTTTTTTAACTTTACAATCAATAAAAGCAAACTCTTACATGGTATCAGATACCAAAATAGGAACTACAAACTTCCTTCTCTCGATCCTATCTTTCAACCATTAAACCTGCATAAAATCTTCTTCCGCTGCTACTCATAATATACCACAACTAAATAATACTGAACTTTTTCCACCACTACCTTCTCCAAATAAACAACAATCACCGCCATCTTCATCTTCTCAGCCACCACCACCATCTTCATCTCAACAACCACCACCACATACATTTCCTTCTTCAACTTTTACTCATACTTCACCACAACAACAATCAACATTACTACAACATACACCAATTCAGTTTTCTCATCTAAAACCACCACCACAGCTTTTTCAACAACATCATCAACAAACACCACCGACACAGTTTTTTCAACAACATCATCAACAACCGCCTTTACATTTTCAACTATAACAACAACAACAACCTTTACATCTCTTCTATTTTTCAGAGTTGATTTACTCTTCTTTTTCAAGACATTTCGAAATTTGTTTCTGTAAAATTAGATGCATCTAACTATCTTGTTTGGAAAAATCAAATTTCTTCTATTTTGATCTGTACAAACCTTTTTGGTTTTTTTGATAGCTCAATTTCTCCAGAAACACCAACTTTAATGATGAACAACACTCACATTCCAGATCCAAATTATCTAGATTTGTTTCAAATTGATAAGTTTGTTGGATCTTTATCAATGCTACTGTTGATAAATCTTTATCATCAGAACTTCTTGGAAGAGTTTCGGCACGAGAGAAATGGTTACATCTTGCAAAACTCTTTACTGAACAATTTTTTGCAAAGAAATCTATCTTAGATCTCAACTACACTCTATCAAGAAAGGTTCTTCGACAATCAATGATTTTCTTCATCAGCTGAAAACTATTGCAGATTCTCTTGCTGAGATTGGTGAACCAATTCCAGATAATGATCTCGTGATATATGATCTTAAAGGTCTTGGTAGAGATTACATTCATTTTTTGGTTAGTGTTCAGAATCGTGAACCTCCCTCCTTTTCCTTTTTCATAATTGAGATCGAGGCTTATTAATCATGAGCAGTTCTTGAGGGAACAAGAGACTGGTCTTATTCTTCTCTTGTGTCTGATCCTACTAACTCAACTTTTTTGTTAAGAAATACAATTCTGCTTACAATTCTTCTTTCAGAAAACCTGTTATACCACTAGGACCTCACTCTTCAACTCACATATCACAAGGTTTTCCTACTTCTCCTAGTTCTCATGGCTTTCGAAAAACTGAATTTAATCCAAATCAAAAGCAAGTTGTTGATTATGGTTCAAATCCTTGTCAAATATGCAACAAAACTGGTCATTGTGCTAGTAGATGTAGGTTTAGATATGTTGCTTCCAAAAATAGTGCATCCACTTTAAAAGGCCTTTCTTGGTGTTGATCTTAATGCAGGGAGTGGTGCTGGGACTACTTCTTGGTTTCCAAATGAATTTGACTATAATATTTAGTTACCTTCTACTACAACTAAATATGGTGGTTACTGGAGTCATAGCACCTTTGGTTCTGTTTGGATCCCTGATTCTGGTGCTTCCAGCCATATGACAAATGATCCAATATTATTAAACAATGCTTCTCCTTATACTGGTCCAGAACAAGTGATGGTAGGGGATGGTAAGTTTATTCCAATTTCTTTAACAGGTTCTTCTAATATTTTTACTTCTACTGCTCAATTTGATCTTCCTAAAGTTATTTATGTACCACACCTTCAAAATTACTTGATGTCTATTGCTCAATTTACTATGGATAATCATTATGCTTTTATTTTTTATCCATGGGGATATGAAATAAAGTCATTGAGGAGCAATCGTATACTAGATAGAGGGAAAGTGCAGAATGGCCTCTATCCTATTATATATTGTTCACCTATTCATCATGTTTCCTTCACCTTTGTTGTGGCATCACCAACAATTTGGCATTCAAGGTTAGGTCATCCTGCTCAGAAGATAGTTCAAAAGCTTGATGCTTCTGCTGATATCCAGTTATCTAGCAAAGTCTTTGATTCTGTGTGTGGTTCTTGTTAGTTAGGTAAAAATATAGATGTTTACCTTTTTATTCTACAGGTTCTGTTTCTAGTACTCCTTTGTTGTTAGTCCATTGTAACATTTGGGGTCATGCTCATTTACAATCTCATCTAGGATTTAGATATTACATCCTTTTTGTAGATGATTGTACTAAATTCAATTGGATTATCCTTTGAAAACTAGAGATGATAGTGTCAAATGTTTCAAGGTGTTTAAGTCTCTTGTTGAGAATCTGTTTGATGTAAAAATAAAGCATTTTCAATGTGATGGAACACTAGAATTGATAAAAGGACCTTTCAGAGAGTTGCTTGATTCTTGTGGTATTGATGTGAGAATTTCTTGTTCCTACTTGCATCAGCAAAATGGTTCTGCTGAGAGGAAGCATACACAAATTACTGAAGTTGGTAATACCTTGTCCTTTGATGCTTATATGTCTAAGAAGTTTTGGTTTGATTCATTCTTAGTTGTTGTATTTCTTATCAACAGACTTCCTAGCAAGGTTTTGTAGTACAAGTCACCTTATGAAGCTTTATATAACTCTAAACCTGATTACTCTTTGCTCAGAGTGTATGGGTGCTTGTCCTATCCTAATTTTGTCCCTTATAGAAAGGATAAACTTAGTCCTAAATCCACACCTTGTATTTTTCTGGGGTACAACATTCATCACAGAGGATATAAGTGCATGGATTTAAAGTCTTACAAGATTTATGTCACTACTAATCTAGTCTTTGATAAAAGTAAATTTCCATTGGCAAGCTCAGTTGGTTCTTATGATATTCGGTCTTCTTCACCTATATCAGATTGCTCTCTTCCTTCACTTTTGCCATATCATGATTCAGGTCAGTCACATGTTGTTATGTCTCCTCTAGTGCTTGATTCTACTTCTTCTCTATTACCTTTACTATCAGATGGTCCTTCTATCTCTGGTGCTACTACTCATAGTTCTTCACTTGTTTCACCCAAACCATCTGGTGTTCATACTAGATCCAAATCAGGTATTTTTGTTCCTAAATCTCTTTCCAAGGATTTTGTAGCTAATACTCTTATTAAACATCCAGTTCCAACTGCTCTTCTTAGTGTAGTTGATCCTATTTCTGAACCCAACATCCTTTAAAGAGGTTGTTAAACATCCGGTTTGGATTAAGGCTATGGAAAATGAATATGATGCCTTACATAGTAATGATACCTGGAGACATGTACCTTTTGATCCAAAAATGAATGTTCTTGGGTGTAAATGGGTGTTCAAAACTAAATTGAAAGAAGATGGTATAGTTAAGAGGCATAAGGTTGGTAGCCAAAGGGTATCATCGGATTGATGTTATTGATTTTGAAGAGACTTTCAGCCCTGTAGTCAAGGCTACTACAATTTTAGGTGTGTGTTTAGTCTTGCCATTCTAATAATTGGTGTATTAGACAATTATGTTAGCAATGTTTCTCTGCATGGTTTCTTATGAGAAAAGGTCTACATGGAGAAGCCACCTGGTTTTATTGATCCTACTTGTGCAACTCATGTTTGTTTGCTTCAGAAATCTCTTTATGGTTTCAAACAGGCTCATAGGGCCTAGTTTGAGAGGTTTAGTGGTTATCTCACTACATATGGCTTCTTTAATTCTTCCTGTGATACTTCCATATTCATTTACAACAACAATGATGATAGAATGATTCTTTTAGTTTATGTGGATGATATCATTCTTGTGGGTTCTTCTGATTCTTTATTATCTTCTTTTATTACTTCTCTCAAGAATGAGTTTGCAATGAAGGACCTGGGGTCTTTACACTATTTCTTAGGTATTGAAGCTACTTTTGACTCTAATGCTAAGAAATTACTTCTGACTCAGAATAAATATTCTCTGGAACTCTTGAAAAAAGTATGATATGCTAGATTGTAAGCCTTGCAGAACTCCAGTGGCACAAGGTCAAAGGGTATCTTCTTTTGATGGAGAAATATTGCCTGATACTACTGTTTATAGGAGTTTAGTTGGTGCACTACAATATTTGACTCTCACTAGGTCTGATATTAGTTATGTTGTTAACTATGTCATCCAATTCATGCATTGTCCCACTGATATTCATCTACAGCTTGCAAAGAGGATTCTCAAGTACTTGAA
Source organism: Papaver californicum (assembly GCA_023531435.1). Lineage (NCBI taxonomy): Eukaryota > Viridiplantae > Streptophyta > Magnoliopsida > Ranunculales > Papaveraceae > Papaver > Papaver californicum. Next base: position 144,532 of record JAJJMC010011514.1, on the reverse strand, counting down.
AGGTTCTTTGGGGCAAGGGGTCACTTTGGGTTCTGGAAATTATTGTGAACTTGCTTCATTTTGTGACAGTGATTGGGGAGGCTGTCCTGATACTAGAAAGTCCACCTCTGGTTATTGTGTGTTTATTGGTGGTAACTTAGTATCTTGGTTTTCTAAGAAGCAACAAACCATCTCTCGCTCCTCCAATGAAGCTGAATATAAGGGTCTTGCAAATGCAGCTGCTGAAATCTTATGGCTCTCATATCTTTTTGAAGAACTCTCTATTCATCTGTCTTTACCTTGCAAACTCCTTTATGATAATCTTGGTAATGGTAGTCTCACTGCCAATCATGTTTTTCATGCCCGTACTAAACATATTGAAGTTGATTATCACATGGTTCTGATCTTATCAGGTTGGGTTTTCTTCAGGTTTCCTATGTTTCTACTTTGGGTCAGATAGCTACCTTATTTACTAAAGGCTTGTCCAAGGCTCAATTTAAGATTCTTAAGGCCAAACTGATGCCTTCCGTGAAGACATTGTTTGTGGGGGGATGTTAGACCCACCTGTTACAGTTGTGTCTGTTATAGTTTAGATTCTGTTATTAGTTATATGAGTCAATATTTTCCGTTACTGTCATATATTTTTTTCCGTTCTTGTTAACTATCAGTGTCAAACATCCATCTATATATATTGGACTAGTCCTGTATTTTTTTTTTAAACTTTACAATCAATACAAACAAACTCTTACAATTAATATTGAAGAGAGAAAAAGATTAAGATAGATTAGAAATCATTTTTTTCAAAAACTTGTTTGACTCGTTTAATCATGCTCTCTGATTTGGCGAAGTATTTGTTGTCTCGGTTATAGTCGACGTCGATTCAGCCTTTCTTTTTGACGTCTCTAATTCAAAACCGAACATGAAACTTTGGTTTCATTCGGCTCCTTTATGGAAAATGGATAGATTCCAAAATCTAAGTTGTAAAAAAATTTTTGACCCATAACACCTATGTTAGCTTTTTTGTCTGAATGCATTCAAAACAACTCGCTTTATAGATGATCCCTCTAGAAGGGGGTAATTCTAACAAATACTTCTAAAATAAAGTTGATTCATTTGCATAAAGACGGATTAATCCATTTATGGGATGAGAAGCTTAGAAGGAATATGCCTAAAATGGAAAACTAAAAGGGTTAAGCAGGGCTCTAAAGGGACCTTAGCCATAATTGGTCAAATTATTGGCAGAACGCGTGTTCTTTGATAGCGATGTAGTGGGTGGGCCCTATCTTTTTAGGAAGAAGCGCCCTTCTCTCGGCACTTCCTCCACACTCATTACTTAAAGCAATGTGGGTTAACATCACCAAATATAGAAACATTGTCACACTTTAATGATACTTGTTTTGGCAAAAATACAGAAAAACGATTACAAGAATAATTAACTATTAATATTTATTTTGAACCGCTGGATATTCAAAACAAATGAGAAACTTGAAGGATGAGGATGTACCAAAATCTATGTTTGTCTCCATGAATGTTATTCGTCTGTCTGTTTCCAAAAGACCTCTGAAAAACAAAATGTTATCATCAAAATGGAATGTGCAAATACACTGATGTTTTGTACCATGTTGTCGTCCAATATTTGATGGAAGGAAGATATTCCACCATGAGAAGAATGTTTATTTCACACAGTGTTATTGATTTTATTGATATCAATCTCAACACATCAAATCCTAAAGTTTGAACTTCAATCTTTTAAGAACATTCATTTCCATTAGTAAAAGTTTATGTATAGAGCAAATGAATCAAAAAGCAACACATCAATCTACATTTATTTTAAATAAAACTTTCTAGTTTAGCATTTGCTGTCAAATCTCTTGATTGTGAAATTAGTTGGAGTTTTCCATGAATATCGAAAAATAAATAAGTTGTCTCGAGTTATTTCATGACCGCCTCTAACCAAGCATTCACCATGGGGAAATTGCTCAAGATCTTCATTAGGCACAACTTGTACGCTCTTAAATCTACCACAATCTATGATCAAGTTCAATATGGCGCATTTGCAGGTACTTACGAAAAACACTTTGTATTGGGGTACCCCTTGATATTTAGCATCTTGTTCTTGTGTAAGTATTAAATCAGACATTACACATTGCCCTATTCCACCCCTGATGAATAACAAGAACATGAAAATTGAAACGAAAAACAACATATTGGATTTGAATATCATTTTTTTATAATCTGTTATATTTTTTCCATGTGAGTTTAGTTTGAAATTGAGGTGAAATTTATACAAGTACAAATGATTTTGATTTATATGTGCATTAAATAGTACTGCTATTAGTGTATTTTATTTTTAAAGCATAATATCAAATGTAGGTAGGATTTGTTTGGGGTTTGTAGTTTAATTTGAAACAAATGAATGAAAAATTGAATCAGGCTTCATTTTTTTACTTGTTTTTTTTTTCCTTATGAAATTGAGATGTAATTGATTGATAGAATATATTTGATATCCACCAACACTTAATGATGTTAATATTATGCTTGATCTTGCAATAAAAAGAATTGAATAATACTTTTACATTTAATTTGAAATATATCGTAATCATGACTTCACATACTGAAAATCGAAGAATAAAATGTTTTTTTTAATTACAAACAGAATCTTAATACCGGTTTAGAGTGTTTATTAGTACCCACTTTATTCCAATTTATGTTGATAGTGACAAAAATCAAACTCAACTATTCACCTCGAATGAGAGAATCAATTTCCTAACCAACTGGACTATTCCAAACTTGTAATTAATGTGATTTTAATGGTTCCTCGATGCATATTCATGCTTTTAAAATTTGATCTTCTTTGTAAAGGCTAGCTAAGATATTTCAACTAGTCATCTCAAGTATAAAAGATAAAAATTCATCGCCTGGCATTTCAACTAGTGATTTTAAGTATAAAAGTTTGTTTCATAATCATCTATTTTATTTATTTATTTTTTCTTAGGTGAAAATAAAGTTGATTTGTCTATGAATCCATTGTATTTGACTAATTGACGGACTATAATTATTAAAATTGAACAAATACATTTAATTTCGACTTTCCTTCAGCCAATACACCGCCCGATGACCAGACTGTACATCCTAGGTGTCATTTAAGATTATAATATGCTTATAAATGATAGATGTATAACATTTTTTTTTTATTTTGATATATACTCTTCTTTACTGATAGCAAAGTTAGGCTACAAAGGGTTTCAATACATTATGATACAAAAACATAATGAAATGCCATACAATACTAGTACAAAACTAGGTATTCTAACAAGAGAAAAGCAAGAACACCGGGAAAAAAACTATAGATATGTATGAACATAAAATTAATTGAATCGGAGGGGAAATAGTTTTTGAGTCATAAGTTCGTCATTCTTTATAATTTTCTTCTTCTTGAGAAAGAGATGCTCCGAAGTATGAGTGATTTTCTTTAAGACTTGAATATTCTGATGAAAATTCTGTCTGTCGGAGGTCATCGCCGATGCACTTGAAACCTAGTAAACCCAACATGACTAATAAAGTCAAGAAAAGATGTTATAGGAGCGCAGAAACATCCCCCATGAAGGTGCAGATAACTTGTCGTCGGAAAGGATGGGTGAAACCCAAAACTAAACCTAAAAACCATTTAAAACCTAACTAAACTAAAAATTACTACCACCCAAAATGAAAAATGAAATGGGTATTGCTCAGGTCTACTATAAGAGGAGTAGATCTGAGTAGTTAAAGATCGCCGGAAGGAAAACTTCTTCGTCGGGGAAACTACGATGGAGAAGAATGAGAGAATAATTTTTTTTTAATTAAGATGTATAACATGTATGCCGTTGTTAAAAGATTCGATGGTCTTTTAAAAAAAACATTGTCACACTTTAATGAAGGTTGTATCAGCAAAAATACAAAAAAATAATTAAGAGAATAATTAACTATTATTATTTATTTTGAACTTCTAGATCTTCAGAGAAAAAAAATGAAACATAAAGGATATAAATGTGCCAAAAAATATGGTTAGTTATAAGTTGGGTGTTGGTTGGTGCAGAATTTCTTACTTGGCTCGCTTAGGACTAGAACCTGGCGTCATCCATATAGTCACTTATCTGTTGGACTGGGGTGCGGGACAGCGGCCCACGCGAAATATCTACTTATTCATCGAAGAACACAAAATCAAATCATTTAGGTTACCTACCTGATTCTCCATAACCGTTTGAGAATTATAGAAAACCTATCCAATTATGGGTAGACTTTTAAATGTTAGATGAAAATCGGTAAGAAAATTTTAGAACACCTTGCCGATTCTGGTACTTCAACAATTATTATACAAATTTAAAGAATCAGAATCCGCTATGTTTTATTTTTGACCTAGCTAAGTCTAGTACTTCAAATTAAA
>JAJJMC010011514.1:83342-140120 GCA_023531435.1 Papaver californicum | reverse complement strand
TATGACTTCACATATAAAGAACACCATCTAGAATCGGCTAGGTTTATAATCTTAACCTAGCCGATTCTAAAGGGTCTTTCGGCCACTAGGTAAATTACATAGATAAGGAATACTAGAGTTTACTTCATTATGACTCTATTGTATCACATTATAGTAGTCCCTGAAAAAGTTGAGCGGCCCCTAAAATAATAGCTCGGTTATCCTGGATGACTAATTAGGTATTGGGCACTAGTTTAGGCAAGCATCAGTTGTTTTACAAATAAAATCTTATGTACGTGTATACAATACTACAATCTGCTCTTAAATTAGTCTCTCTGGGAACATCCGATAAAAATGGAATGATACCGAGAACAAAATAATGACCCCTGCACAAGAATGACACACACAAATCAAGAAACAGTCCAAAAGAATTTGGTAATCTTAGAATGGCCCTTGCACAAAGAGGACACACAAATCGAGAAATGGTCCAAAATAATTTGGCAATCTTCCATCAGTTTATAATAAAACTCAACTTCTCTAAAAAAAATTCCAACCAATTGCATTTAGACCTGATGAGGTGAATAGAAATTTGAAAAATACGTAGAATCAGAGGTGAAAACTAGAGGTAAGGGAGTCAAGATTAGAGAATATTTTTATTTTTTTACTTTTGAAGATCTTGGGGAATTTGCAAAGGTTGTAATGGCAGTGGCTTACGTAAATGATAAACTTCTCATGTTCAAAGAGAAGATTGAACAAGTAAGATTATCTGATTTAAACTTCTCTAAGTGTTTATTTAAAGACACCTATGTTGATAGAGTTTATTTAGCTAGAAAAGTAGGCCCATTACCTGGTGAAGTTTTGAAGTTAATACGACCCCATCATGGTAAATATAAGTTTATAGTAATTGTAGATGTAAACAAACCCTTAGTCAATAAAATTTATGTAATTGTTCAAGATTTGGGAACAGGAGAAAACACCATTGAAATATATAACGAAGGTTTACCTGCAAAAACTTATACTTATTGTACGTGGATGATGCATCCTACTAGATATGATTGTAGAAGAGATACATCTATACATATATGAGACAAAATCCAGTAGTGGTGGGTGGAAAGGAAGAAGCTAAGGCTTTTCTGAATCTTTAGAAGAACAAGGCAAAAAATTGGAAAAAGTTGGATCAAATTCTTACGGATTTCAAGAGTCTGATTGAAAAGGAAGTTATTGGTAGAGCAAATGACAAAAGGCATAGAATGGACATTGACTGGGTAAGTCCAAATCCTTCCATCAAGGCAAATGCAGTGGTAATTGAATAAAAGAATAATCAATCAAATAGTGAAGATAGAGAGAAAGGAAAAGATATGGCTAAAGAGTAAAGAGAATTTGAAGAAAATCTAAGTGAGTTAGAGCAGGAGTGAGAAAAATAATATACATAAATATAATTTTGAATGGAATACTTGAAAGGATATGCATGGTTGTTAGCTGAATATACTTCGTTGGGCTATTTAAAGCATAGTAAAATGGTTTCAGATGCTCTATTTGAAGATTCTGGGGATGCTAGCATGTTAACAACATTACCCATTGAAGTTGCATAAGAAGCGATTAGAGATCGGGATGTGGCTTCTGAACAAGTGAGAAAACTAGAAATTGGGGAAAGATGCTCAAGTACTAGGAATTCTAATCAGGTTAGTACTTTATCACACTTGATTTTACAGTCTTTGTTTTACTGTTGGTATTGCTAAATATAAATATTTTTACAATTTGATAGAATTTTTTTTTCATGGATCATATAACTACCTTAGGTTTGAAATTTAGTCTGGTTTAAACTTGTATTTTCATAATTATAAGTACTTGAAGATATAGTTTTGCTAATGATTTGAAAGAAAAAAATGAAGATTATTTCTTGGAATGCTCAAGGATATAATAGTCCTAAACATACCTGAGATTTCTTCTTCAAAAACATAAACCAGAGATAGTTATCATTTTTCAAACAAAATTGGGTCTTGAAAAAATGGAAAATAATGTTAAAAAACTTCAATTTAGAGATTCGGTTATAATACCTTCAATAGGAAAGTATGGAATTGCTCAACTTGTGGAAGTTAAATTAAACATTATAAATAATTCTGTTAAAATTAGGGGGATATTGTGTTACTTATTATGTTTGTATGGTGTTCTAAATTCAACAGTGAGAGTATATTTCTATACCTAAATGAACAGTTGAAAGAACCTTGGATGTTAATAGGACACATGAATTCATATTAGACAGTAGTGAGAAATAAGGAGGGAATGAGGCATCCTCTAATGTGGGTAGTTTAATTCAAATCGCTATGTAACAAATTAGGTTTATAGACTTAAAATTTCAAAGAAAACCTTTTACTTGGACTAATCAAAGAGAAGGTAGTGAAAATATTAGGGAGAGAATTTATAAAAGTTTGATTAATATTAAATATTTTAAAACTTTCCTAGATGTTATTGTACAACATTAACTAGAGTAGCCTCGGACCATAATCCTTTACTTATAGATTTAAATTCTATTATAATACGACATAATAGACTATATAAATACTTTGAGGGATGGAAAAAGCATATGGAGTATAATGGTTTCTTTGATAAGGCTTGGCATGAAAACAAATCAGAATCGGAGAATGATATTACCAAAACTATTGATAGTTCGGCAATAGACTTTAAATACCAGAATAAACATGTGTTTAAGAACATTTTTAAAAATAAAGAGATGATATTGAAAAAAACTTGATATGGAAAGTGCTAAACCAGGTCACCTTGTGTCAAGAAAAATGTTAAATGATTTGGAGAATGAACTAGAAAATTGGAATAAGACAGAAAATATATATTAATTAGAAAACATCAGGGATAAGTTTTTCAAAGAACATGATAGATGTACGAGATAATTCCATGTGGTGTCTTCCATAGGAAAAGGCACAATATGATTCACTCTCTTAGGGAGGATGATGAGTGTGTAAAACACGACTTATGTGTATTTTAATTTATATTTATTAGTCCTTTATTTTATGCATATTTGATGGTTTTATTTAGTTTTATAGTTTATTTTAGGAAATAAAACTCAGTGAACCAAATCACAGAACTTCATCAGTAAAATGGATTAAAAAATCAAAAATGGACTTATGGACTTTCCCGGCTATCTTAAGATATGAATGTTTATATTTTGGAAGGAATTTAAATAGAGGGTGAGCCAAAACCGGACAAACAATGTGGTGTTATCGAAATTTAAATCAGAAGATTTCAATTGTAAAAGGAATGGTATCAAAATGATTGGTTCAATTTCGGAAGTTCTCATAGTCTAACACGTAAAAGGAAGGACTACCTATATTTTACTTTCCACTCAACCATTTGGGCATTGTAGTGAGTTGATCCTTTGCACAAACATGGGTACTGGTGGAATTAAAAAAAAAATCTAGTTGGGGTAGTTGACATCGTGAGCCGAACACGTTGTGAGATATTGCTAATATATGCACATGCCTACACGGTTGACTACAAATATGAAGTGGAAGATATAAAATTCTGATGGTAAGAGTTTTGATGTCTTTTTATTAGTGAGTCAACAACTTAACCGGAAAGAAAATCAAATCTTACTTTATAAAGACTTGTATGATACTGAGAGATGGGAAAAAAAAAAACAAATTCCAATTGTGGAAATATTGTGGTGCATGACTATATAAGAAGAGGCGTGGATAAGAGAGAGGGGAGGACGGTACAAAGCCGAGCAACATTAGTTTAAAGAATTTTATTTTATTTTCTTCCTTTTATTTAGTTAATTATAATGAAAAACTAATTTTTCTACTAGAGCTATCGAAGAAACCACAAAGAATTCAGATATTCTCTAATAAATATTCTTTTGGTCTATAATTATTTTATTAATCTTTTGTTTTTAAATTATTTTTAAATAATATTTGATTATTAATATTTTATAAACGAAGAAAGTTATATCGTTTTGGTATAATAAAAGTTATAGTAGTGTTTTAACCGTAATATCATCCGAGATGTATTGGTTTAGTCTTGATAGTCTTGAATTATAGTATGAATATTTTTTAAAGATTGTCCGAGTGTTTTACATAATTAAACTGGTGGAATCCAAAACTCTAGTTTACTTTTACTATTAGTTTATTTATTTTATTAGTGTTACGATTTGCTTATTTTATTATTTATAGCACATAATCAGTGTTTTAATTATAAATAATATTTTCAATCCATGTGGGAACGACCCATATTTACTGTTTCTACTTTATAGGCGTTATGCGATTACGGCTATAGGTTTTACGCCTATTAATTTTTGGCGCCGCTGCCGGGGATTGAGAATTATTATTTTTGGTTATTTACAATTTTTGTGCTAATTAGTTTAGGATTTTTATTTTATTTTATTTTCTTTCTGAATTTTATTTGGGTATTCTCCTTGTCTTTGTTGTGCAGGTAATATTTTGCAACTAGTATAGAAAATTTTCTACCAAAAAAGGTTAGTATAATCCCAATTTATTTTTTAATTTCTATTTTTAGATTTTTATTTTGTGAATAAGTAAATAAGTAAACTAGGATTTCTTTTGTATATGTTTTACATTTTATTTTATTTTGTATATAATAATTAAAAAAACACATGCATACACCAATTGAACGTGTGTCTTGGGCCTTAGGGGAGTTATCAGCTGAAATTTCACAAGCCTTAACCTCGTACCTTTGACCAGTCTTTGACTGTAGGTATATTTTGCTAAGGTAATCCGACCTTACCCAATTGTAGCTGACTTTGCATTTGCACGTGTACCCAAAAAATGTCGAACTGGTATTATGAGGACCAATACAATGATTATCGACCCAAATTTTAAAATGGACATTATCCGTGCTATGACCATAGTGTGGATAGTACTTAGGACCACTACTAACCCTCTAGATGTTATGGTTCATACCATAGTGATCCCAATTACTACTCACACGCTCACCATTCGTACGAACGGGTAAATAAGCAATATTATACTGAGCAAAATGTTTGTTCTCCGTCATTGGAGGATTTAATTAAACGGTTGATACCCAACACTTCTTATGATTCTAGTTTTTTTTTTAGAAGATTCACTCAAGCAGTTGGCTGAAAATTCACGTAGAAGTAACACAGTGTGGGAACAAATTCATGAGACCTTCAGAGAAATAGAAGAGGAACGATCATCTCATAATATTGCTTTAAGCGAACTTAATTGCCAAAACCGTGTTTCCAATTTTACCTTTGATAATAATGATGAATATTTACCTAATTTAGAGGGCGAGGTTAGAATTGAAAGCACTATGTGTTTAGCTAAGGTTCAACCATCCTCATATTATTATGAGAAAGAGGATAGTATTGACGAAGAATATGAAATTCGTAATCATAATGACGAGGAAATTTTTACACCATTTGAGCTTCATGATAATAATGATGTTTCTAATTCCAATCCTAATACTATTAATGATTATTTACTTATTCAAGAGGGAAAGGATATACCTAGAGATAACATTGTTATAGACGGTCAAATATTTCCCTGTTATTATGAAGACGATGATGGTTTAGAAGAACGAGTTTATCCCGAGACTAGTGTTTTAGAGTCCAACAATTCAAAGACCATAGTCCGTGACGAAGATGATAGACTCGTAGAGAATTTAAATGTGAGTGAAATTACCCCACATGATTACAATCTAGATGAAACAATTGACCATTTTCCTGAATCAGAAATTAAGGAAATTGTGACTTGTTCGTCTAAGGACATTGACCACTTTAGGTTTGGGGGTGAATATTATTCTCCCCGTGGTTTACCTTTGACTCTTATAAAGGTCCCTCACTTGGGACTTAACTTATGTTCCTTTACCATATTAAGAGATTATTTTCATGAATTGTTTCCAGAACCGGATAATAATTTCCAAAATGAACTTCAGGTGTTAGAAACCAAATATTTGGTTGATGTGGTTTACCCAGACGATAATACCATAATTGACTTAGTTTTTCCCACCAAATATTTTTCTACCAAATGTGGGAACGTATGAATTTCAAATATGTTAATTTTAAAGAACTAAATTTGATTATTTTAGAAAATTTGAATCGACACATTCTCTTAAGAATGACCACCACTCTCATAAACTTCATTGTGGTCAACTGAGTGAGTCATATTCAATTGACTTCAAGGATCCACAATTATTTCGATTTTTGTTATATGATTCGTAAATTGTGACTAATCCTTTCTTGGTCTGGCTGAAGATTTTAAACTTAGCGCTCTATGGGAGGCAACCCATATGATTTTGGTACACGGTACTGGTAATATGTTTTCCTATCTCTTTTATTTTGTTCATCATTACTCTTTGTTATATGCTTTCATTCATTTATCTTTAGAACATCGAGGACTATGTTCAGTTTAAGTTTAGGGGTAAGGGAGAAAAAATTTAAAAACTTAGTTGTACCAAAAAATTCAAAATTTAGAAACTTGTGAACAATTAGGATGACACTAACCATCCTAAGTAGATAGAAGCAAATTTCTTGGATGTAGGAGTTGAGATACCCAGCTAAATGGTTTATTCATAAAAGGACAAAGCTCAGGTGTTAGAAATAACATGATAGTCATCACCATACCTCGGAATCATCACCATATCACGTTCTGTTTTTATTTTTGTAACTTTTTGTGTTTCTCTAAGTGATTTGGTGGGGCACTAGTATCGCCTTGTTGTCGCCAGGATGAAGTAGAATGATTGAGATCAAGCCCCATTATTTTTAATTGAACTTGACCCAAAAAAAAATGCCAATTGGATAACATTATGTGTGTGTTCTCCCTGTTCCCGTCGCCTAAGCAAGCGTGGAAAGCAGGATCCATGAGAACTATCATGTAATCTGCTGACAAAGAGCATGCGTTTAGATTCAAAAGATCTAATCATGTTGTCGAAAAAAATAAAAAATAATAAAAAAGTAAAAAAAATAATTGTATATATTCAATAAATCAATCGCTGGGGCCTTGTATATACCAGCTGAGTTGATACTATAATTAGGATTCAGACCAGTGGGTCTGTATCTCAATCCATTAGGGTTCATCTTGGCATGATGTTCATAAAGATATTTTGGGAAACACCGTTCACCTTAGTCAACATGCGCATACTTCTATCTCCGTATCCATCTTCTTAATTTATTCATGTGATTGTGGTTTGTTAAATTCCGAGTATCGTGGTCCATTGTACAACAAGTGCTTTGTCTTTTTATATATGAATTTTAGTACACTTGAGTGTAAACTAGTGTACAACAATTGGATTCAAAACAGGGTAATTCCTCCCATAACCAAAGAATTTTATAGCCAACTAAATAGCATGTTTAGTGTCTACCCTCAATCGTTCACAAGTAGCTAGAGTTTGGAGTAAAGATTTTATGAGTATATCTCTTGTAAACCCTCACGAGAAAAAACTCGTCCACTAATACCACTTAGGGGTTCAAATGCTTGTTGCACACGCTAAGTGCAACCGTGATTCCTGCGAAAGTGAGTTAGGATAATTATTTAATTTTTAGTTTTGCATGAGGACTAGTAAAATGTAGGTTTAGGGATATTTGATGAGTGTGTAAAACACGACTTATGTACATCTTAATTTATATTTATTAGTTCTTTATTTTATGCATATTTGATGGTTTTATTTTGTTTTATAAAAAAAATTAGGAAATAAAGCTCGGTTAACCAAATCACGGAACTCTACCCGTAAAATGGTTTAAAAAGCAGAAATGGACTTTCCCGGCTATCTCACGATATAAATGTTTATATTTTGGAAGGAATTTAATTAGAAGGTGAGCTATGTGGTGTTATCGAAATTTAAATCAGAAGATTTCAATTATAAAAGGAAGGATATCAAAATGATTGGTTGAATTTCGGAAGTTTTCGTAGTCTAATACGTAAAAGGAAGGACAACCTATATTTTGCTTTCCATTGAATCATTTGGGCATATGGTACAATTGGTGGAATAAAAAAAAAGTTTCTATTTAGGGTAGTTGACATCGTGAGCCGAACACGTTGTGAGATGCTGTTAATATATACATTTGCCTATATGGTTAAAGCTGCACATAGGGCGATCGGTTCGGCTTTGAACCATAACAAATTACCAAACCGTCCATAGGTAGTTTTTGAAACTTAAAATCATCTACCAAACCGTTCATAGGCGGGTCGGTTTTAAATCGACCCGAATCGGACGGTTCGGATTCGGGTTTTTACGGTTTAAACCGTATCAAATGTACATTTCATGATGTTCCTAATAGATCAAGTTCCAATAAGAACAAATTCAGGCTTAGATAAATTGAACAGATAAAAACAAACAGTAAATTCTTTAAACCGTAAAAAAATTAAGGTTGTTTTAATATAGTCTACCAAATACAAATAAAAAATAATAATTTCGTTTTCTAATCAATAACCGTTCATGATGGTTTGGATTATTATCTTTTATTGGTATTTGGTAGACTATATTAAAACAACCTTAATTTTTTTACGGTTTAAAGAATTTACGGGTTATTGAACATTTCATTAACAATTTCGTTTTCTAATCGTTTTTGAATAGTCTTCGGCTATTAATATTTTATAAGCGAAGGAAGTTACATTGTTTTGGTACAAAAAAAATTGTAGTAGTGTTTTAACCGTAATATTATCCAAGATGTATCAGTTTGGTCTTGATAGTCTTAAGTTATAGTATGGTAAAGATTGCTCGAGTGCTTTACATAATTAAATTGGTGGAATCCAGAACCCTAGTTTACTTTTACTATTAGTTTATTTATTTTATTAGTGTTACGATTTGCTTCTTTTATTATTTGTAGTACATAATTAGTCTTCTAATTATAAATAATATTATCAATCCCTGTGGGAACAACCCGCATTTACCGCTTCAATTTTATAGACGTCATGCGATTATGGCTATAGGTTTTACGCGTATCATAGGATTCTAGGTTATGGATTGAGGGTAAAAACAAATTAGATCTATTATTAAAAATAATTTTGTTAGCATTAGTACCCCATGTGAGAATCATATTGATTGAATTTTTGAAAATAATATCCCTAATGTTATTAATGAAGCTGAAAATATAAAACTTGTTAAAACTCCATATAGCGAGGAAATTAGGAATGTTTTGTTTAGTATGAATTCTTTGGGGTTACTGGGACCAGATGGATACCCATAATTATTTTTTCAAACTTACTGGAATGTGGTTGAAGCTGATGTGGTGGCTCTGGTTCAAAAAAACTTCAAAACTGGGAAGATGCAGGAATCTCTAAAGGAATCATTTATAACGTTTATTCTTAAAGTTGAGAACCCGGTTATGCCAATAAATTTCAGAGCTATAAGCCTTATCAATTCCTTATACAAACTTATATCTAAAATCTTAGCTTCTCGGATGAAAATGGTTCATGATAAGACCATCTCACCAAACCAATCCTTGTATACCCAAAAGGAAGATTGTTGATAATATAGTAATCGCTCATGAAATGCTTCATAGTATGAAAACTAGTAAGTCCAAGAAATGATATTTTGTACTGAAGTTAGATTTATCAAAAGCATTTGATAAATGGAATGAAATTTTTTGATTCGTATTTTTAGAAAAAATGGTTTTAGTCAAAAGTGGTGTGATTTGATATTAAATACATCTCAATGGTGAAATCAAAAGTCTTGCTTAATAGAATTCCTGGAAATTCAATTATGTCCTTCCAGGGGTATCTGACAAGGAGACCCAATTTCTCCTTATTTATTTATCACTGCTTTAGAAGGATTATATAGATTAATTTTTACATGTTGAATCAATTAACTAGTTCTCTGGAACGAGAATTAACAAAAGCTATCATGTTATTTCACACTTATTACCCGCAGATGATTGTTTCATTTTCTGTAAGGCATACATTGTAGAAGTTAGAAAGTTGATGCTCATCTTAGATATATTCACTAGTTCCTCTTGTCAAACAATAATTTATCATAATTCAGGAGTCTATTTTAGCAAGAAAGTACATAATAAACAGAAATTCATTGCTAGAATGTTAAAAGTTCACAAAATCTCAAAGGATGAGAATTATATATCTAGGGACACTACTTTTTTTAATAGACATAAGGCATTGAACTTTGAACCGTTGTTAGACAGAATATATAAAGCTTTGAGTAGTTAGAAGTCCAAAATCTTATCTCAAAGAGGTAGAACCGTGTTCATAAACTCGACTCTGTCTGCCTTTCCATGTTATCAAATGTAATGTTTTAAATTTCCAAAGGGCTAATTGATGTTTGGTACTCAGGTTTTGACTAGATTTAGTACTTGGTCTAACATTTGTCTAGTGTTAGGGCTTGGTACCTGGACTGGACGTTGACCCCCGTTGACTAGGTTAAGTCCTAACTTCTGTTTAGTAATTATTAATAAATTTATATAAAACGTAGTTATTTAACAAGATTATAATTATACCCTTCTCTACTAATATTTATACAGTAATCATTTATTTCGGCAGAGTTTCCCCTGTAATTGGCTGATTATCGGCCATTTTATCACTTCTTCCCTGCAAGATTTAACACATTCAAACCACAAAATCATAACACAATTCTCTCGCATGTATGCTTGTTCTCAATCTGAAACTGATCTCAAACTGCATTTGCATCTTCACTAGCACTAGTTCATAATCAAACCCAAGTTTGTGACCTAACCCTTTGATTTTTCCTGCTACTTTTAATAGCTCAAACCACCAGTTAGCAGCTTCATTAGCAGTCACAACTGCTAACATTCCACTCAATCTCTTGATTCCCCTCTTCTGTTGCTTCAATATCAACTACTCCTACCATAGAAACCACTAACCCATACAACAAACTCAATTCTTGTTCTCCATCTTTTACTATTCGATCAAAGCCAATAGAAATCATCTCACCTCTTCTCTGCAATTTTCTGCTAACTCACAACAACTTCAATTCTAAATCCACTTTAGATCAACACCACCACCAACTCTGCCATTTCAAATCGAAATAAAACCCCATCTAAGATTCAATACTAACTCATTAAATAAAACCCACCTCTAAACATAATTCAATTTTAATCTCAAAACCCTAATTTAAGATCATAAATTTGGGGAAGAACACTGAAACCCTAGTTCCTTAATTCTTCTCAAATCAAATACTTATTTGAAATTAAATCTTCAATTCACTATAATCTTCTTCTTCTTCATACTATATACCTAAAACTTATCCTTAATCACTCATTTTCATCCTCAATCGTTTCACGTAGAAACCCTAACTTCTAATCTTCTCGAATTCACTATTTCTTCTTCTTTTCTTGTTTTACCAACATCAGTACCACCATCAGTAACACTCCCTTAATCATACTCTCTCGATTTCACTGGCTGAAGAAGAGTAGAAGAAGAACAGAAGGAAGAGGAATAAGAGACAATGAGAGAAAGAGAAATGAGATTTTCTCTCGATAGATCTTAGGTTTAGTTTAGGATATTATATTAGAAACCGTTGGATCTAGGGGTAAATTTTTAATATTAAAAAATATACAAAATTAATTAAAATTAGACTTAACCTAGTCAACGGGGGTCAACGTCCAGTCCAGGTACCAAGCCCTAACATTTGACAAATGTTAGACCAAAGATTAAAGTTGGTCAAAACCTGAGTACCAAACATCAATTAACCCTTTCCCAAAACTTTTACAGATAAATTTGATAAATTACAAAGAGATTTTTGGTGGGATAAACAATCACAAGAAAGCATATTATCCAAAATCCTAGAATAAAATTAGAACCTCTAAGGCTATCGGTGGTATTGGAATCAGAAACCCTCATAAAGTGAATGTTTCGTTACTTACAAAATTGGCGAGGAGACTTCTGAATAATCATAATGATCTTTGGGGTTAAAATATTCTAAGGGAGATATTTCCCTAGAACCCATCCCTTTCATAAGAACAAAGAATTTAATATATCTTGGATATGAACAACATTAGGAAGGGTTTGGAAGTTGTTAAAGAAAATAACTGATGTGTATCGTAGGTGCAATCAAATTACTGATATTATTTCCACTTAATTAAAGAATAATATAATGAAGTCAAGTTCGTTCCAACGAGGATCGAGGTGTTTCAGTTATTTAAAACATCACAAATGAGGGTTTTGTCTTAGGTTTTTAACAAAGTAAATAAGAAAGCAATTAAAAATAGTGTTGTAAGCAGTGGAGAGAGATATGATCGAGGAATCTTTCTTCGTTACTAAACATTCATCAAAGTAGTATACTCATATGTTCATTGTTAATCACCAATTATCACCAACCGCAGACTAACAATAAGCTTTGCTATCCCCAAATCGTCGGTTTGAAAGGGTGATCGACCGCCAAATCAAGAGGTTGCAGAACATACAATGGAAAAGAGTGATATGGATGACTACAATGAGGATGGTGATATTCATGAAGAAAAAAGGTATGATAATTGTGATACGGAAAATGAAAAGATCAATAGTTTTGAGAATGACAACGAGAATGGTGATAAGGATGACGAGGAGAATAATGATGAGGATGGTGTTATAAAGAAGAAATGTAAATGGTGTTTGTAGAAAGTGAAATTTCCGGACAACCTATTGATCCACATCTTTTATGCTATTACAGAGATCACATTGCACGATTAATATGGGATATATCAGTATGTTGATTTACTTATTTTTTATATTTATGTTGTAATTGGAAGTTATTGTTTTGTGTTTAATTTGTTCTTTTATTTGGTAGAATCCAAGAGAAAACTTTATACCATTGCTTAGATTCCATCAACACCAAGACATGGTAAAAATAATATGGCCAATTGATAAAGAATATGTGAAAGTTCATGAGTATGTACAAAATAACGGTTTGTATCCATTAATCAAGTATGGTCATGATAAGATATCAATTTATTTTGTGAGCGTTGATATTTTGGGAACCAACATGTTTCATCTACCTTTCGATGAAATGCTCTTACCAAACTTCACTTAAGTAAGTCATATTTGAAATTCTTATCTAGCTTATATTCTTTATTTATTAGTTTGGTTTCCCGTACTTATTTTAACCTTGTTTTTGTTCAGAAACGAAACATGGATAAGATTTTAAATCCCGTGTCCTGATCTAGAGCCGAAGATTAGCCGATTAACCCTTAAAATAAAGCTCGTTTAATCTATATGCTCAAAATTTATGATAACCCTTATACTCCAGATTTTCTTCCTAATTCGGAAGATGACATATTCTTGTCATTCATTTGTTTAAGTCTCAAGAAAAAATCAGAAAAAAAATGCAAAAAGTGACTTGTTTAGTTATATATGTTTTTGCTTTAGGGATTTGAAATCTAATGACAGATGCTTAAGAGAATAAATATGTCAGGTTTTTCAAATTTACTAGGCTTGTGTTGGATCTTCCTATTGTAATTAATTTGAAAAAGTTCAAACACGAAATGCAGAGAGACTTTATTATCATAGACATACTATTCCCACGTACTTTGAGTGTCCTTTTCAAGTACATTAAAACCTCGACAATTATGTTGTCAGGTACCTGATCATATTTCCATGAGAACTTCTTTGTCAACGTGAGTATTGTAGTGTTAGTACATGGCATTGGTACGATACTAGAGTTTAGCAATAACATGAATGACTGGATTCTACTTGAGATGGTTGAATTTAAAATTCTAGTATATAAGTCACAAGTATCATTGTAATTGGCTTTAATTGTCAACCATTTCTTAAAATTGTTGTTTCAGACTTTCGGAAAAACAGACCTTATAAATTGTGACTGACCAAGACAGACTTTTCATATTGCAAGATAGACTTTTTATGTTGATGTACATATTTAGAACCAATTTAAGGATACTTTTTGTATAGTTGATGTGTGTCGTACCGCGCCAAAATTATTTATTATTTTTTCACTATTTACATGAAGTACGAGGTAAGAAAGGATCATTCCCACAGGGAGGTCTTGGTTGTTATATGCTTTCGAAATCTTATGTAAAAGGGGGAATTTTCAGATTCAATGGAAGTAACTAAAATAATTAAGAAACCTAAGAAATTGTAGAAAAGAATCAAAGAGTTGAGAATATTGGTCAAGGTTTCATTTTCATTCACAAAAAATGTTCTTTTACTAATAATTAGAATTGATATTTAATTTCGTTTTGTCAAAAGCCCTAGAATACCTTGATCGCAAGAGTATCCCAAAAATTTTCTCAAGTCATCAACAAACACAGTAAAATATGTGAATATGAATTCTACGAAGAGAACAACCTAACGTGTAAAAGCACTAATCAAGTTTAATTTATGCTAATCAACTCAATTGAACGTGGAAATCGCATTAATTCAATTTAACAAAGGTATGATCCACTTGTGATTACTAGGATATATCACTACAATCAATAACCAAAATTATGCTACTTGTATTCATGGAGTATCACTTTTGCTTATAATAAACCCTAATTTAGTTATAGATATGAATATGAGTTCAACCAATTTACAACTTGACTAAACAAACAATCAAATCATACATGACGATATTTGTGGTGAATCATGACGATATATATGAGACAAAACTAATTTATTATTCATAGAATCATGTATTGTAAAATCCAACTATTCCCTAACCAATAATAAGAAAACTAGCTACTCATAAATTGGAGTTTACACAGTTGAATTCAAGAAGAAAAAAATTTGCAAATCCTAGATGTGAAAAATCTTCCCCGCACGAACCTACAAAAAAAAGTAGAAGAGGTGAGAAGAGAACTAGGTGAAAACCTAGATTTCTCTCCCTCTTGTTGAAGTTGCTCTTATATAGCTTTCTCCCTTGTAGAATCCCTTATAGAGTAAAATTCTTTTTCCTTGAGTCACTCAACCTACTCAATTTCCAAAAATATGTCCAAAATCCTAGCTTTCCAAATTTAAGTCCAATCCAAACATTTTTAACCCGCATCAGACAAGCCCATAATCCATAATAGCCCACAGAGGTATTAAGCCTGTCAGTTTTTAGGAACTGAGAAGGAAATTTCAAACAAGTCATGACAATTCTTTTAAGCATTTCATCAAACACATACCCAGCACTTCTGGTAGTGATTTTGGCAAGATCTTGATTGTTTAATTCAACTACAATTCTCCTTACCTGCAAATTCTAGCTATTCACGCAAAACCCACATTCATTCAAAATTCATAAGACTCACGGCAACAACACGAATTCCCTCACGACAAGCATTAAACCCAATTCTCTGCTTGTTTTATACTTCCATCTCTCAGCTACCAAGAATCAACCCTCATGTTGCTTTTATTCACTACCAAATTGGAATTGTACCCATCTGATTTCTCACTGTCTTCTTTCTCCTTTACTCGAACCCACACCAACTCACCAGTTTACTCAAATTCTTGTCTCATACCCACAATTCCACAGATCTTGTTCATCCGTGTCCTCTCAATGGCAGCGATTCCATCTTCTTCTCGAACTCAACATCAACAGACTCACACAAACTCTGCCTCCTTTATTCTTCTCTTCTGGCAACTGTCCTTCTCGACCAGTACCCCAAACCAAGATTTAAACCAAAACCCAACTTACCACTGCCTTGAATCGAACATCACAGAATCTTCCTTGTAATTCTTTTGCCTAAACCTTGAAACCATTCTCTTCTCTAAATCAGGGAAAACCCATCTTCAAACTCTCATTCTCTCGACTTCACACCTTCTCCAAATCCATCACAGACCACCTGACTCCTTTTCCTTCTCTCAGTTCTTCTCTAAATTCTCTTTGTCATCTCAACCTTGACCGAAACCCATTCTCCGGTTCTTGTTTGTAAACCACAACCATACTCATCTGCCTTCTTTGTTTCATTCCCTGACCACATCTTTCTTACCATCAAGAATTCCAATTCTTCTTTCGAATACAACCCTTGAAGTCTGGTGGAGGCACTGGTCGTGAAATAAAGAGGAGAAGTTGCACCCTAGTTTCTGAATCTGTGTTATAAGGAGATGGAGGCGCCCCTAGTAAATACTCGCCTGTATATAACAGTTGACTCCTTATAACACCTCTCTATATAACAATAGGGAAAATATCGGTAGCCCATTTTTTTTATTTTATATACTAAAAAGCATCATTAAGATACTAAATATATGGAGTCATAAATATATATAATTGGCCTTTAACCGGGCACAATCTCTTTGATTGTTTTTATTATATGATTTATTTCGTATAATTTTAAAGTAAAATTAAAACCGAAATTTATATTGAATTGGTAAAATTTTCATTGTATTGATAATACATTATATTTTCAATTTTGATAATAAATGTGTCAGAGTTTCCCGTCTAAGTACAAAAGCACAAAATCGTTTTAAGTTTTAGGAAAATATTAACAATATTTATCAAATACATAAAAGACCATCAATGTAGTGAAGTATTACCCACGACAACTAATTAGGCAGTAAACAAACCTTAACTCTCTAGATTTATAGGTTCGCAATTGTGTGTGGTAATATTGTTAATGTGGAACGTGTAGGCCGGGGTGATACTTGGTATATATATATATATATATATTAGTTGGACTGTAGAACCCCGACGTGTTTAGATTAAGGTTAGTTAAGATAAAAAAATTAGTTTCTTTCACTTTTAAATTTAGTGGGCCCGTGGTTAGATTAAATAAAGAAGTTTGGTTTCCTCACTGTTTTTAGGGTTAGCCGGGGCCGTACTTTTAAAATTAGTGGGCTCGTGGTTAGATTAAATGAAGGAGTTTGGTTTCCTCGCTGCTTTAAGGGTTAGTCGGGGCCGTAGATATATTGGTTGTATGATTAGTGACGGTTAGGTTAAGATAAACTACGTTTAGAGTGAATGCAATCTTATTATTAGTTACTCGTCAAAAAATATATTCTTTATTTTCTTAGCTTTAGTGAATGTAATTTTCTTTAGGTATAGGCCCGGGAGGTTAAGCATGTAAGTTAGTGGGGGCCTTCGGCCCAGTGCTTATCATGGACCCGGCCATTAGGAACGACACAAATATTTAGTTTGTCGAGTCATAGCATGACTGAATGAATAATTCCAATATTTAATTTGTCGGCTCATAATAACATGTTTAGTTAGTTGGGACTTGGGGTCATAGTAACCGAAGCCTATGGCCTCGGCCATCAAAAATAGCTCCAATAATAGTTAATCGAGACATAATATTGTGTTTAGCTAGTTGGTTCATATCAACTGGGCCATAAACCACTGCTATTAGGAATATAGACGTGACAAAAGTAAATTTGCTATTAGGAATATAGACGTGACAAAAGTAAATTTTCTATTTTGGTTAGGTAAGATGAATAATAATTAAGTGGTATACGGTATACCCTTGTTAGGTAAACATCACTGCATATGCATTCTTTTATTATTAATTGCTTGATTAAAATTGGAAAAAATAGTTTTTCTTAAATAGTTGTGTTCTCTTTTGATGAGTCATGCTGGGTTGACTGCTTTTGATGTCTCATGCTTAGGATTTACGATTATTCTTTTTAAAAACCTATTTTTGGCATATTTAGATTAAATTGAGCATAAAATTATTAGGCATATCACAGAAGTATTGGTGAATGGTGGAATCTTAAACCCTAGTTTTCTTCTATCTATTTTTAAATCAAATCTGTTTAATCTTATTTATTTTTAGTAATTAAAAATTAGGTCTAGAAATTAAATCTTCACGGTCCGAGAATCAAATCTATTTTACCACTATATTAAAATCACATCAATTTTTGCCGTCGCCGACGCGGACTTGTTTATAGGTTTAATGTTTTAGATTTAGTTTTAGATTTATTTTTAGGTTTTATTTTTATTTTTATTATTTTATTTCATTTAGATTTCATTTGTTTTCTTTTAGAAAAGTATATTAGGATTTTTCTTATTTCTGTAATTTTTTTATTTATTTTTTGGACACTTTTTGGACATTATTTTTGGGACTTTGGACATTTTTTGTTATTTTTAAACCCTACAGAAGGGTATTATTTGAATATAAACTGCTACAGGGAAGGACGACAATTACGATATTGTCTCAGCCCCTCGGGTTCGCACACTGATACAGGAGTCGGTGGCCCGAGTCGACTACAACCGAATCATCCCCCGTCTGGTACAGGAGGTAAGACTCGATCAACCCACGAATCCCCCGCAAGTGGGTTTACTGTATTCCTTCGTATGCATATATGTTGAGGAACTGAAAATGGACTTACTTTTCTAGTAAAGGGCAAGAACTGGCCATACAAGATAAGGACTCGGATTTCATCACCGTTTTCTTCTTGCCCGCTTTAGGAACACGTTACCAAACGCGAACCTAAACCTTAAAATCTTGACTAGAAAGAGACCGATAGGGTAACGAGCTTATAGGAAACTCGTTCAAAAGGACTGTACTGGTTACTTTATTAGCCTAACTCAAAGTTCAGGAAGATTATTTTAAGTTGATTAGAGTCGCCTTGTAATCCAGGGAAAAGTGCCAAAGAGACAGGGTTATCAAAGCTCCTTAGAGATTATCCTGTTTCTTTTCGACTTAATCTAATTCGGATTATTCTAAGAGGTCTGCTAAAACTGTAACTAGTTGCCTTTCGAATGAATGGAAGCTGGTCTAGAAACAATCTAAGTGGAACCATCATGCTTTTTGTTTGCTAGATTCAATAGGTTTGATTTGGTTGAGTCGGCCTTGCTTGTGTATGTTTAGAACCCCTTCCGGTATGATTTATTTTTAGAGTTTATTTTTGTATATATTAGGAAGTTTTTGTTAGAAAATGTCGAACTAGTATTATGAGGACCAATACAATGAATATCCGACTGAATTTCAAACTAGATATTATCCATACTATCATCATGGTATGGATAGTAGTCGGGACCACCACCAACCTTTTAGAGGTTACTGCCCATACCAAGGTGATCCCAATTACTATTCGTACATACACCCGTCTTATGAACATGAAAGTGAGCAAATTCTAGTTCTTTGTCTTGGAGGGATGCCCTAAAACAAATGCAATCTAGTACTCCCCATGATGATTTGAGTTCTTTGTCTTGGAGGAATGCCCTAGAGAAATTACGACCTAGCTCTCATCATGAACCTATTACACCTCTAGAAGAATCACTCAAGAAGATAGCTGAGTATAGCAAGCAAATAGCTGAGAATAACAAGCAGATGATTGAAGATAAAAATAGGTTCGTATTAAGTATGAATGAAATTTCTGCAAGGAACAATATTGCTCAATATAATCTTAATTCCCAATATAGTGCTACCCTTGATAGTTATTCACCTCCTGAAGAGGACGAGGATAGAATTGGTAACACTACTTATTTAGACGAGGTTAAAACATCTTCATATTATTATGATGATGAGGATAGTATTGGTGAAGAACTTGAAATATACAGGCAGAGTGATCAAGAAATTGTCACTCCAGTTGTGCTTCACGATGATAGTGTTATTTCTAGTTCAAATTCAAATAATTTTAATGATTATTCACCTATTCAAAAGGAAGAGGATTTGACTAGACATATCACTGTTTTAGACGATGTAGAACTCTCTTGTTTTGAAACCGATAATGGTTTAGAGGAACGGGTTTATCCTGAGAATACTGTTTTAGAGTCCAACGATTTAGAAACAATAGTTGTAGATAACCAAGATAGACCCGTAGAGATTTTAAATATGAGTGATGATGCACCACTTGATTATAACTTAGAAGACGCAATTGACAATTTTCGAGAATCTGATGATCTAAAAATTAAGAAAATTGTGACTAGTCTATCTAGAGACACCCAAAATTCTAAGTATGAGGGTGATTATCATTCTCCCTTTGCTTTACCTTTGAGTCTTTTAGAAGTCCCTCACTTGGGACTTGATGTTTGTGCCTCTACCATATTAAGAGATTATCTTCAAGAATTATTTCCTGAACCTGATCATGTCCATAAAGAAGTTCAGTTGTTAGAAACCCATCCTCTGGTCGATGTGGTTTACCTAGGCGATAATACCCAGATTAACTTTGTTTTCCCACCAAAATATTTTCTTCCATATGTGGGAACGTTAGAATTTCAAATATGTCACTTATTAAGTTTTAAGACTAAACCTAATTACTTTAGGGAATCGACACATTTGCTTAAGAATGACCACCTTCATAGTAGTCAACTGTGTGAGTCAAATCTGATTGACTTTGAGGATCCACAATTATTCAGGTTATTTTTATGTGCTTCTAAGTTCTTAGTTGAGTTTTTCCAGACTTTACAACCTGATCCTGTTGATCATGCCTATGAGGAAATCCAACCCATGAAAATGTTTTATCTAGACCCTTTTATAGACCCTGAACCTGAACCACAGCTAGAAGTAGTTGTCTTAAACAGAAAACTAGATAAGGGTGTGCTCGGATTGTTCATTTTCTTGGCATGTTGTAGTTTTCTATTTGTGATAGCATTATTTGATTCAGATGACCCACAGTTGTTCCGACTATTGCTATATGATTTAATGAGGTGACTAATTCTTTCCTAGTCTGGCTGAAGACTTTAAACTTAGCACTTCTTGGGAGGTAACCCATGCTCATGCAACACGGTAATATCTTTCCTTAACTCATTTTCGTGAAGTGGTAACAGTTTCTCCTTGTTCATATTTTTAATCATTCATATTTAGAAACATTGAGGACATTGTTTGATTTAAGTTTTTGGGTAAGGGAGAAACTTTTTTGTTAAATAATAAAGCTCTAGAATTTAGAAGCTTGTGAACACTTCAGGGTGACACTAACCATTCTAGGTAGATAGAAACTTAGCTCTTTTTCTATAGGAATTGGTGTGCCCAGTTAAAATGGTCTATTCATAAAAGGACAGAGTTTAGGTTTGTACACCCTATATATAGCCAAGAAAAGCCAAGAAATCGAGGAGGGAGAGGCAGCCAGAGCACCGGAAGAAGTTGACAGAAAACTGCTGCTGCTGTGAAGAGGAAGAACACCAAGAACATAAGGCTCCAGTAAACTACTGTGTCGCTGGAACAGTCGTCTATTAAGCTGCTGAAGCAGTCGTTTCTTTGCTTCGTTAAACGTCCGATCTTTATTCTTGTTCCCTTTTCTTCCTTTTATAACACGCTGAACCACCTCACTGTAACGCTTATAAGCGTATCAAATCGGCTGTGTTACTTCTTTTTAGCCTTTGTAAACACTTTTTGAGCAATGAAAGATTATTTTGAGTGTGTTTTCTCTACAATGAGCTAATCACCATCACTGGGGTGACGGAGGAAGCCTTTCTTCCAATAATTAAGTGGTATGTCTATTTTATCTATATTTTCTTTACAATTCTTTTATTATTAATTGCTTGATTAAAATTGAAAAAAATAGTTTTTCTTAAATAGTTGTGTTCTCTTTTGATGAGTCATGCTGGGTTGACTGCTTTTGATGTCTCATGCTTAGGATTTACAATTATTCTTTTAAAAACCTATTTTTGGCATATTTAGATTAAATTAAGCATAGAATTGTTAGGCATATCACAGAAGTATTGGTGAATGGTGGAATCTTAAACCCTAGTTTTCTTCCATCTATTTTTAAATCAAATCTGTTTAATCTTATTTATTTTTAATAATTAAAAATTAGGTCTAGAAGTTAAATCTTCACAAGTCCGAGAATCAAATCTATTTTATCACTATATTAAAATCACATCATGAACTTAGAAGCTCATCGAGTATCTACTATAAATCACCAATATCTCAAATTCAGGTGAAATGGCTAAATAATTACAATGATCTCGGTCTTACACCCGTTTATTAATATAAGATAACCCATAATTCATGTTCTAAACTAAGGAGAGCATCAATAAACAAACAAATCCTTAGATTATTGAATCAATTTTATGGATGAGCCAAGCCTGTGTTCACGAACAGAAGCTAAGCTAAAAATTCAACCAACATGCAATTGAGCAACTAACTCAGCCAATAAAAACTGACCACATTCTTGTAAACCTCTAATTAATTATACTCGCAAAGATTATAAGTGGCAGTGCTTGTAATCCAAAAGCTATCACTATTCAATCAAGATCTGCGAATCATATTCTCATTCATGTTGCAGGAAGGTAATCAAGCATGAAAACTAAACATGTCTTCTTCTAAAGATTATATTGGGTATTACTCACCTAAAGATCCCTTGCTACATAAAACCATCAGAAAATTTGCTACAATAGGGTCCAACTTGGAACGTGCAGTAGCTATTCCTAGTTGTCTCAGACCAAGACCACCATGGCAAACATTGACACCATCATCCTGCGCAACACCATACATAAAACACAGACTCGTGAAAGTGTTAATCCCAAAGTCGGTGAGTGAATGCAGCTACTTTGCTCAGAGATCAGCTGTAAGGGCCTAGGAACTGCACCAAGTCTACAGGATAGAAGGTGCTTAGTGTCTCAAGATGCCATTATCCCGAAAGTGACGAATTGCAGGTTTCAACATTCTTCTCTATGCTAAAACTCGCAATAGTTTGCACTTTTTTATATATTCTTGCATTTCTAATAAGACAAAAATGATAAATACGTCAGTATTCAAACATATTAATAAGCACTGACTTAGCTTCTTATTAGCATGCCCGTAGGCTGTCAGTCGCTTTGCATCAAAATGTACCCTTCATGGGTCTTCATGTGTGAAGTGTATAATTTTCTGAAAAATGGAACGCGACAACAGCAGTACAGCACCCACTGAGGGAGAAATCTGAAACAAAGACATTGGTGATCTATCCGAACAGATTAAAGGAAAATTTGAAGAACGAATGAAATAACATATATTTTCTTAAAGTTGATTGTGGTCATTAAACACCAATTGCAAAAGGCTAATAAGCCGTGTGTACTGATCCTACTTGAAAACATCAATCTTTACCATAAAAGTACAAAAAAAAATGAAAATCCAATTTTTATGTACTGGAGATAGACCATCCAGTCCAAATCAAGTTTCTTAATCGAGAAATTCCGTTGTGCGAAGTACCAATATTTGTTTACCTGTCTGATTCTCTTGAATTCTTAGTCCAAACAAGCGCATGGAACAAATAATACACGAATGGCAGACAAACCTAAATAAATTTCTAAAAGCCGGCCAACGTTCTACCGCTATAAATACAACTGATCAATATTCAAGGCTCAAGCAAATACCAACATCTCCATACTACAATAAAGTATTAAAAAAATTCAATGTGAACGTATAACAAACATTTTCCACGGGATTCCATGAATGCCTTTCCTTATTACTCCAGTCTATTTGCGATTGTATCAGTCATTCCAAAAATAATTAAACATCCCAAATTTTCTGCTTTTGAAAACTAATAACAATTAGTGTAAAATTGCCCCAAATTTGAAGTATGGATACATACAGAATCAGAATAATTCATATTTGTTTCTTCTTAAACATCTGCAACACTTTCCTAAAATCTCAGAAGAAAGAAAGAGATAGTAGAAGGGTGTACGCCTGTACCTGGAGTTTTTTCCAATTTTTCCTACTCATAAAACCCCATGAGAGTGAAACCTCAACAAACAAAAATCAAATTGGTTTCTATCGCTTACTTCTCGTAATTCTAATTGGTTAGGTTTCGAATAAGGGGCGAGGTTGAGTACACGGAAGAATTTTTTTCGTCTGTTTTTGTGAACGAAACTCAAAATATCATATAAACCGGTTTTATCAAAGTAATCCATAAATTAAGAAACCGAGTAAATTTTGGTTAGTGGTCAATTAGAAAATTAATCAATATACAGACCAAATAGCTGTAGATAAATTCGTTGGACCGAGGTATAATCGCAGTCATCCATTAATATTAATTTCGTCTCTCCTCTGTTCCAAATAATCGGAAGACATAACCAATCGCCCGATGTTTTTCCGGACGATCTCATTCGTCTTTAATCTTATCATAAAAGTGATATTATTTTTTATATATTATAAGTAGATTATATGAATAATTTTATGGAGAATAAATCGGATTTTTTGTTCTAAAGAAATTAGCTTTGAAAAGTCAAAATTTCTTAAGAATCCAAAATTATCGTTAATTCAAATATAATATTCATTATATTTCGTGGAGAAAATATCTCGTTTCCAGTATCTAGAGTTAAATATTTTTATCACGCTTTTTTTGGTCTTCGATCAAAAACAAGAATTTATGCAGAGCCGATGAAAAAACTCCATTATCACTTACAATCGATAAGTTCTATCATCAAAAACTTGTTCCAAAAAGTCTGATCACCTTTGCTATAAGAAGAATTAGATTTTAACTGTAGTTTATTCGGGATCAAAATCCTTTTTAGGTAAAATGTTTTTTTTGAAACATAAAAGAGTGGACATCAGAATTGTAATCCCCGTTCTGTTAAAACATCCGGATGGAATGGACCAAGTAATTTCCTTTTTTTTAGGCAAGTGATAATATATTTTCTTAAGGTTTAATTACTTAATCATTCTATCTTTGAATGAAATCATCTCCGATGAGTACTTTTGGTGCTGTTGTTGTGGTTAAAATTCAAAAAATCAAATAATCATTTCATGCATGTTTTTTTTTTGTGTGTGTGATAACTTAGTTTTTATGAGTTTTGTATGATTGAGATAGTTTAACTCATATATAATTGATAGTTTAGATTAGATTTGTGTAAGTTGTTTCTCATCTGGTAGCTATGTGATAGTTGAATTCATCACGAATGGTTGTTCTAAATCTTTGTTTGGGTTAGTTTGCTGCTCTAAAATTTTGGCTTGGTTTTGAATAATTCAGTTAGTTTTATTGTGTGTTAGTTCCCAATCTTTGTTTGCTATTATGTATGTGTTTGATGAAATGGCTCATTGAATTTTTAATTTTTCAGTAATCCATGCATCAAAGTTTAATGTGCAAAATCCATTTATCACCATTTGATGATCGAAGGGAGTTCTTCTGTGGCCTTCGCAACATGGAGATAGAAGACGTGAATCATTTATTCTTTCATTGCAGGTTTGTCGATAAAAACTGGTACCAACTCTTTCCAAGAACTGGATGGGTATGGGTTAGGCCTTTTAATTTAGCTGATTTGGTTTGGCGACGGGAGAATGAAGCTTTCAGAGACACATTATTAGGAAATATTTGTTACCTGCGACAATTTGGATCATTTGGATGGATTGGATTGAAAGAAACAATCTAGTTTTCAATGGAATTCAAAATCCTGTTTATAGGAGGCTGGGATGGGTGCTTTGACAATTTGGATCCTCATCTTTTGCACTACTACACCAGGTAAAAGCAGGTCTATCTTGTACAATTTTTTGGAATTTTCTATACGAGTAACTCTATCCTTCCACTCCTCCTTGTTTTTCATTAGGACATTTGATGGTGTTGAGGTCCCGATTACTTAGTAGGGATTGTTAATTGGAGACACAAAATTGGGAAAGGAAAGCCAAAACTTGTTCTTATCAACTTGATTTGGAGGACCATAGATGATAGATGCATAGCAGACTCCATGCAGGGAAACCCAAAGTTGCAGCTATTCGACGATGGGATTCTTAAATGCTTCAACAATCTCTAAACCACCATTTTTCCTTCAACTGGAACATAATGATAACACCTGAATTCCAAAGAATTAATGACTTGTATTGAATTTGTGTGGACAACTTGGTCTCAAGAGGAAGACTATGGTTGGCCTCGGTGAGTTTGGGAATGA
Source organism: Papaver californicum (assembly GCA_023531435.1). Taxonomy (NCBI): domain Eukaryota; kingdom Viridiplantae; phylum Streptophyta; class Magnoliopsida; order Ranunculales; family Papaveraceae; genus Papaver; species Papaver californicum. The sequence goes on along the minus strand of JAJJMC010011514.1, from coordinate 114,551 downwards.
TTCAAGTGTTCGAAGGCCATTCACTAAGCCGTGACAATTCCACGAGAATACAAACATTGATCTTGTGGATTGTTGAGGACAGCCTCCACGTCCATATGATCCCCATTTGATTTAGCAGCCATTTTTGCAGGGCTCTGACTCTAGTCTATTGGGATAGGACCTCTCTTCGCTGTTGGTGCAGCAACCATTTTGTTTTTTAATGCGTGCACAAGTATTCTTTTCTAGAAGGAAAGAGGAAGTACTATGGTAGATGCATACAAGGACTGCCTATTTATATTTATGCATAGAATGTTTCTGCGTGAAATGAAAATAGACTTAATATCATTCGTTTTCCCTTAAGGTTATAGGCAGATATTTGGAGACAATTATAACCCCTCTCTGGCTCTCAGGTATCTCTTCTATTTAATCTAATTTTTTACATCTGCATAATTCTTTACACCATAGCGTCGTGTACCATCACCAGTTTATGTACATTGTGACACATTTATACACAATTTAAAGTTTTTTTCTTTTTACATTATTACAATCGACGACTATTCACAGTGTAATTACAGGACCATAAAGATCAACCCTGCATTATAGGATTAGAATACAGGTACTGTATGGACAACCTATTCATGTAGTGTCTAATTGAGTGTAGTATTTTACATTTTGTACAGCCTCTGCCGAGTATAAACGCAGAGTGTTAAGCATAGGATCTGATTAGTCTGAAATTTTGAAACGTGCGAGCTTTAAAGAGATTCCCGAAAAAGAATCCTGTTGTTTGCGGTGGGGACTTCAGAGAAAGACTTGAGTCCCTTTTCACTCTAGAACGGTTAGTCCAATTTGCTGACAAATCGAGTCGACAATCTTGGGGTCAACAGCATTACCAGACACATCAGTGACGAAGAATGTATCCTTGGCTTTACCTCCCTTTGTTGAGATTTCTGCTCTCTTGATGCACAAACTGTTCTCTCTTGATGCACAAACTGCTCTCTTGAGAGAAGTCCAACCCGATCTTCCGTGCATAACTCAAGTTCCAATCATTCAGAGACTCTTCTTTCAATAGCTGCTTCAAGACATTGAGTCACACGTTGCCGTTCTGCTTCGGAGCTTATAGGTAGGCCATCAATGTGCCGGATATAGTATTCCTAAATTCAGAAAGCAAAACAAAAGTATGGTTCATTTATAAGCTTTTCAAATTAGAACTAACAGTTGATACCCATTTAGTTATAAAATTTTCTGACTAGAAATTACCTGATAAGCTTCCATCCGGCTTGTTTTGACAGTTCCATGAAACACAACATACTGCATATCGGTTAGTGTACACAAAGTATCAAACAAGAGTTTCGGACGATCTTTCGACCTCATGGTAACGACAGTGTAATCTTCTCTACACAATCCAGTAAAGTAACTTCAGGGCTCAGTTTATTATCCTGATCATCGGATCTCCTGATCCTGACTATATTGCCCTTGTCATAATCCCTGTCGTCGAACATCATCTGGTGCAACCGTCTTTCTCTATGAGAAACACCTGTTGCTGCTACCATCATTTTTGCTGTCCTTATGTCATTATTGCCTTTGAGTACATAGCACAGGAGTTCCTTAATTGTAGAAAGCTGTTTTGCATCTTCAATTGCACAACCGGTGTATTGGTCTGTAACATGAACCACAGCTGCCGCTCTAGCATTGTGCGTCCATATCTCCGCGTTTACTACATTACAGTGAAGGTCTGCGAGCACACTACATATTTCGGACAGTAAACCCGGTCTGTCAGTCCCTGTTAGCTCAATTGATGTGTGGTCTTCAGACGGCATTACCCCGACTGTATCTCTCAAAGAGGGTAAGAAGCAATCATTCGCTTCTAATGTCTGCAAATTAGACAAAAACATATGAACTTCAAATATTTCAGAATTGAACAAAAAATTGGATTCCATTAGAAAATGAGCAAGAGTAAAGAAGCGTTATTACCATTTTTATATAATTGATCACTCCTTCATCTTTGAGTTTATTTCCATCTTGGTCGGTAACATTAAAGACTGAAAACATTAAGAATTCCGATAAGAATACAGGCAAATAGATCAATTTCTATCAAATTATAGGGAATTAGGCAATCATACCATCCATGAACCATCCTCCATCAGAGGATATGTAAGCTTTAGTTATGAGTAAGTTAAGATCTGTTAGAACTTGAACCACTTCTAATAGTATCCCGTGTTTCTTCATACTATCAACCTACATACGTACACGCACACCAATTATAAAAAGAGAGAAATAAAACTCTTTCAGTAGATATCTCATCACGACTTATTAAAAATAAAAACAATATGAAAAGCCATACGATGTTCATTAAGACCATTTACCATGCTTCAAAAAATAAATTAAAAAAAGACCATTTACCTGAATTAGAGTGGTTTCTTCGCAAGCATCATTGTCTCTGCAATAAGTAAAACAATATCCAGAGATAATCAGGTATTGGGTTCCCCTTGAGGAAACAGAACAAGACAGGGAAACCAAAATTCTAAACTGAGAACTGAAAATAAGGAAAACCCAGGATTGAAAACATGAAATAAACAGAAGAGAGGATGGGAAATTTAATTACCTTGGTGGATTCATTCTCCTGACAAACTTTGCATACTCATCTTCCATATTTCTTTGAGTAGGAGAAATTATTGATAAGAGTAAAAACTAAGTGCAAATAAAATTAACCCCGACTTAAGTTATTTAAACTGGTTCAAGTACTTCCTACTGTTATGGAGAATATATGAAAGTAGTAGAAGAACAAGTAATTTAAGTGAGATAGCAAAGAAGGAATGTGACGAACTGATGATATCATTCATATGACCCTAATTGACCTGATAGGAATGAAAGTCATAAAGCTCTTCCCATGCCGTGTTTTACGGTCACAAAAAATAATTAGGATTCAACTTTAAAATAGGGACGTTATAACAGTAAGGCCAAGTCTTATTAATGGTCTGGTGAGTTGTGACTCCTGCCTTATGCTATTTCCGAGAGTATAAAAATTCAAAAATACTAAAATGCACCAATTTTGATGGTCCAAATATTGACCAATTGTAACCAATTTCATGGCTTCCTTAAAAATCCCACCCATAACTTAAATAATCCATCCAGTGTTAATCCAGTGATGGAGGGGCATTGTTCCATTTCTAGATCATCAATTTGTTCCACTTCTAGACGAACCAATTAAAATTTTAGACAATGAATTTTATATAGAAATTTTTTAAAAACCCTTATATATGGGTTTACACTGTTGAAATTTTACAACAATGAACAGCAGCGTTAGACGTATGAGAATAATATATATAAAGAACTAAATTGAAAACAACTCTACCACGGACAACTACGAGGGCAGAATCACAGGTTCAACAAGTTGTCCATAACACATTAGTTCACGAGTATACTCGAGAAGAGCAATGCTAAACCCCAACGTGCGAAGATGTGTCCAGAATAAGACTGCCCGATATAGCCTGTATTAGCACAATACAAACTATCCACTCTTGAACTTAGCAACAAGGAAGGAAGGGAAATAAACACTCAAAAGCGCAAAACAAAGCAAGAAGATGGTGAAAAGAAGACAGGATAATAGCCGCTTCTGGGATGGATTTCAACTCTGAAAACGTTTTGTATTTATAGGAGAAAAGAAACCTTTAGGGTTTTCGGATTTCTTGTAAGTCAAGTTTTCCCAAGATAAACATAAAAAGAATCCTTTAGGGTTTCGGATTTCTTGTAAAAATATTTTGGTAAAAATAATAGATCATGGTTGATGTCTTTCACATTCGTAGGCCCAATAAATAAGTTAGCCCATGTATTGTTTGCCCACTCCATTCCACCCTCTAGTTTTACATACTATCCATATGAGAATAGTTATATAGTGGACATCCATCTCTAGATTACCCAATGTGGGACTAAACTAAATAGTTTCATTCACTCAAGGAAATGAGTGAGCATCCAAGACAAAAACCATTTAGTTTAAAACTCATTTTCTCCAACAATCCCCCACATGAATGAAATCTCGGGTAAAAACGAAAAAAATCAGAATGCGGAAAATACCATATAGGCAAAGGTATTCATCAGGTCTTGAACCTTTACTTAGTGAGAAGTTACCGAAACTACTTGCTAGAGACAGTGAACGCGATGTCTTGAACTGCTAGCGTTTGATGCAATTTGCGATAACAGCCACGCATGATATCCTCCTGGCGTTGCTAAGTTCGTGCCATTGTGTCCATTTTTTCCCTGGACGTATCCCGTTTCTCAGAATGCTCTAAAGAATTCGCTCAAATTCCTATAGGAAGCGGCCCACTTCCTCATTCAGATAGGTGAGTTATATCAAGAGTGTTACTGCTACACCCCACTTCAATCTAAAATTGAAACTATAGAACTCATTAAGACTTCTTAAAAGTCATCCTTCACATGCAGTCACACTTTCACAACAATATACCATAGGGAGGGACAAAGAATGTAATTCTCTTGATAGTGCATACCTTTAATCACCACAACTTAGTTATCTCATTGAACCTTCGTCTTGGGATCTCCATTCAGTAAGGTTGAGTATCCTTCATGGAAATTTTATTTTATGAGCTTAAGTCCCATCCCCCTCGATGCAGCACTAACTATCTCTTTAGACAATCCTTTCGTCAAAGTATCTGCGATATTCTCCTTAGACCTTACATGGTCAACGGTAATAACGCCAGTAGAGATAAGTTGTTTCAAAGAATTATGTCTCCTACGAATATGTATATACTTCCCGTTATAAACACTGTTCTTAGATCTAGCTATCACAGACGTACTGTCACAGTGTATAGATATAGCTGGCACAGGCCCATGCCAAAGAGGAACGTCTTCTAAAAAGCATCTTAGCCATTCGGCTTCCTCTCCTGCTTTATCTAACACAATAAACTCAGATTCCATAGTGGAACGAGCTATACATGTCTGTTTGGAAGATTTCCAAGAAAAAGACGATCCTGCTAGAGTGAATACATACTCACTCGTAGACTTAGACTCCTCTGAGTCTGCTATCCAGTTTGCAGTTCAAGGACGGCAAGGTATCCTTCATAACTCAAACAGAAGGACATTGTGTACTTTAAGTACCTCAGCACTCTAATAAGTGCATCCCAATGCATCTGCCCTGGATTACAAGTATACCTGCTTAACCTACTCACTGCATAAGCAATGTCTGGTCTCGTACAGTTCATCAAATACATCAGACTTCCTATGACTCTTGAGTATTCAAGTTGGTTAACTCCCTCACCTTTATTCTTCTTGATATTACAAGAGGAATCATACGGAGTACAAGCAGGTTTACAGTTAAACTGATTATATTTCTTAAGTATAGTTTCAAAATAATGAGATTGACTCAAACTATAGCCATTAAAATTCCTTTTAATCTCCATCCCTAAGATTACATCAGCAGAGCCTAAGTCTTTCATGTCAAAGTTCTCATTCAGCAATTTCTTAGTGGAATTAATAATAACCATGTTTGTACCTAGTATCAGCATATCATCAACATACAAGCATACAATTACACAGGCATCCTTAACAAGTTTAGTGTAAACACACTTCTCAGATTCATTAATCCTAAAACCACTAGAAATCGTCACATGATCAAATTTTTCATGCCATTGTTTAGGTGCTTGTTTCAAACCATACAAAGATTTAATCAGTTTACACACTTTATTTTCACAACCTTTCACTACAAAACCCTCGGGTTGTTCCATGTAAATTTCCTCATCTAATTCACCATTTAAAAACGCTGTCTTTACATTCATTTGATGTATCTCTAGGTTATGGACACAGGCTATAACAATTAACATCCTAATGAAAGTAATTCTAGTCACAGGTGAATAAGTATCAAATAAATCTATACCTTCTTTCTGTTTATAGCCTTTAGCTACCAACCTAGCCTTGTATTTATCAACAGTTCCATCTATATTACCTTTTCTCTTGAAGATCCATTTACAACCTATGGCCTTACACCCTGGAGGTAAATCTATAATCTCCCAAGTACCGTTTTGTTGGATGGAATCCATTTCACTAATGGAGGATTCTTTCCACCATGTAGCTTCAGAAGAAGTCATGGCTTCTCTATAAGTCTGTGACTCAGACTCGGCTAGGTATGTAATGCAACCAGGATAGGTTTTCTCATTTCTAACCCTTTTACCTCTTCTAGGTTCAAATTCTGGTGCATCTACCTTTAAAGGTAATGACTAACTGGTTGAAGGCATATCTAGAGGTTCATCTAAACATCTCTTTCGAGAACCAAGTTTCAAAGGAAAAACATTCTCAAAGAACTCTGCATCCCTAGACTCCATAATAGTATGCATCCCAATGTCAAAAATTTCAGAACTCACAACCATAAACCTATAAGCACTAGTATGCTCAGGATACCCTATGAAGACACTATCAACAGTTTTGGGTCCTATCTTAGTTCTCCTAGGAGGAGGTATGGCCACCTTTGCCAAACACCCCCACACTTTGAAGTAAGCATAAGATGGTTGTCTACCTTTCCATAACTCATATGGATTTTTATCTGATCCTTTAAAGGGTACTCTATTTAGGATATAACAAGCTGAGAGGATGGCCTCCCCCCACAAGTTTGCAGGTAATCCTGAACTAATCAACATGGCATTCATCATATCCTTAAGGGTACAGTTCTTACGTTCTGCTACACTATTGGATTGAGGTGAATAAGAGGTTGTTGTCTCATGTATTATGCCATGTTCTTTGCAGAAATCTCCTACAGGAATTTCATACTCACCACCACGGTCAGACCTAACAGTTTTAATAGTAGCATTCAATTGGTTTTCAACTTCGAGTTTATATATCTTAAAGGCTTCAAAGGTATCGTTTCCCTTTAAGCAAATAAACATGACAGTACCTTGTACAGTCATCTATAAAAGTGACAAACCACTTCTTACCACCTCTAGTTTGAACTGACTTCATATCGACTAGGTCAGAATGAATTAATTCTAAGGGTTTAGAATTTCTCTGGACATTCTTACTGAATGATTTCTTAGCATGCTTAGATTCTATGCAAATCTCACACTTATGATCCTTTTCAATAGTGAATTTAGGTATGCAGCCTATGCTAGCCAAATTTATGCATTGATTTGTAGTTTACATGACCAAGTCTACCATGCCAAACATTCAATGACACACACATATAAGCAGAAGAATCATTCATATTTATTTCATCAGATTTTACATTAAGCTTATATAGACCCTTAGTATTATAATCCTTACCCACAAACTCTTTTCCCTTAGTTAATACAATTTTTCCAGACTCAATTAAAACCCTTATCATCTAAAACAGAACAGGAAACAAGATTCTTGCAGAAGTCTGGAACATGAAGAACTTCATTCAATGTGAGAGTGTTGCCAGATGTAAGTTTCAGCCCAACCTTTCCCTTTCCTGCAACCTCTGCTGCAGATGAGTTACCCATATAGAGTTTCTCGCCTTCTCCAACCTTATGATAGGAAGTGAACAAGTCTCGGCTTCCACATACATGCTTGGTAGCTCCAGATTCTACCCATCAATCCCTCACATTTGTCACCAGATTAACTTCAGACACCATAGCAGAAAACTCGTTCTTATTCTCAGCAACCAAGTTAGCATTATTCTTCTTATTAAGGTCCTTATGTTGTCTACAATGAATTGTCATATGACCACGATTTCCACAGACATAGCAAGCACCCTTAATCTTAGTAATACCAGATTCAGGTTTACGAAACATACTTTTGTGAGGACCATGCTTAGGGTTGCGTTTGTTGTTATCACCTTTTCCAGATTTGTGTTCATTTATATGAGCCTTATTTGTCATATCTCTTGTAGACAAAACATTCTTGTCTTTGGTGCATAACATTTCTTCAACTTGAATCTTCTTTCCCAATTCAACCATGTTGATTTCACTAGTTTCATGCCTCAATTTTCTTTTGTACTCTGACCAAGAAGATGGTAACTTCTCAATTACCGCAGATACTTGAAAAGTCTCATCAATGACCATACCTTCAGTAAGAATCTCGTTGATGATTTGTTGAAGTTCAAGGAATTGATCAACAACAAGCTTATCATTCGTCATCTTGAAATCCATAAACTTCGCTACCAGAAATTTCTTGCTACCAGCAGTCTCTGCCTGGTACTTTGCTTCTAACGCAGTCCACAAGCACTGAAATTTTCTTTAGCATTATAAAAATCATACATCGCATCTTCCAAACAGTTCATAATATGATTTTTAGCCAGATAATTCTGCCTCTTGTAAAACGTTTTATCATCTTCAGTAATATCTTCAATATTCATCAAATCTTCAAAAGGAACCGGTATTGTGTCTAAATCATGAAAACTCAGGAAGAACATCATCTTGGATTGCCATCTCTTGAAATCCTTTTCGTTGAACTTCTGTGTTTTTTCAGCATCGTTCTTTCCCATTGTTACGAGATAAAAGAAATAATGTGTTAATACTGTTGGAATCTTGCAACAATGAACAACAGTGTTAGATGTATCAGAATAATATATATATATATAAAGAACTGAATTGAAAACAACTCTACCACGGAAAACTACGAGGGAAGAATCACAGGTTCAACAAGTTGTCCTTAACACATTAGTTCGCAGGTATACTCGATAAGAGCAATGCTAAACCCCAACGTGCGAAGATGTGTCCAGAATAAGACTGCCCAATATAGCTTGTATTAGCACAATACAAAATACCAACTCTTTAACTTAGCAACAGGGAAGGAAGGGAAATAAACACTCAAAAGCGCAAAACAAAACGAGAAGATGGTGAAAAGAAGACATGATAGTAGCCGCTTCTGGGATGGATGTCAACTCTGAAAACGTTTTGTATTTATAGGAGAAAAGAAACCTTTAGAGTTTTCGGATTTCTTGTAAGTCAAGTTTTCCCAAGATAAACATAAAAGAATCTTTTAGGGTTTCGGATTTCTTGTAAAAATATTTTGGTAAAAATAATAGATCATGGTTGATGTCTTTCACATCGTAGGCCCAACACATAAGTTAGCCCATGTATTATTTGCCCACCCCATTCCACCCTCTAGTTTTACATACTATCCATATGAGAATAGTTATATAGTGGACATCCTTCTCTAGATTACCCAATGTGGGACTAAACTAAATAGTTTCATTCACTCAAGGAAATGAGTGAGCATCCAAGATAAAAACCATTTAGTTTAAAATTCATTTTCTCCAACATACACTTCTAATAAAGGGGCTTTTTAAGGTTTCATGGTATTTTAATAGTTGGTTAGGGGGTATTCTATAGCAATATCAAATGTCTATATTACCCTTTCAACTCTCCTTTTCCATTTCAACTCCCTTCTCCTTATTTTCTTCTCCATCAAAATTTCTCATCAATTAATCGGCGATTGGAAGATGAAGAACCTTAGTAAAGGTATAGAAGGTAGTAGTGATGACAATCAAAATCAATCAAATTAACCTAATTAAGAAATTGAAGAAGAAATCGGCGTTGAAGGCGTTGAAACTCCTCAAAAAGAACACATGGTGTATATGAGGTATGATTCGACAAGAACCCCTTTTTTTCTCCTTTTTGTGATTGATATCTTGTTTGATTAATTGATTAAAAAAAAGGTTTCCAGAATTATTTACGGTTGGGTTTTGTTCAGAATCCAACCGGAAATTCATGTTTTGAAGAACTTACGGTTGGATTCCCAACCGTAACTAGGTTTTATTAAATTTAGGTTTAGGTTTTTCCAATTTCCAACTGTAAATTTACATAATAAAGATGAAGATGATATTTTACGGTTGGGTTCGATTCTCAATTTCCAACCGTAAAATTCACTTGTAGCCAAAATTTGGTTGATTTTTCACGTTTAGGTTTTTTGAACCGTAATTCATTTTACGGTTGGGTTTGAAAGTCATTAACCAACCGTAAATTTCCCTGATAGCTCAAAAAAAATATTTGGGTTTCTTTTACATTTGGTTTTTCTAACCGTAACCTTGTTACGTTTTGCTTTAGATGTCAAAACTCAACCGTAAATTTTTTTACGTTTGGGTTCGATTGGTCTAACGCAACCATAATTCCATTTACGTTTGGAATTGTTTTGGTCCAACCCAACTGTAACTGGTGCAATAAATAACACTAAATACTCATGCACATAATGAGTTACGGTTGGTTTCGATGCTAAAAACCCAACCGTAAAACTGTTACGGTTAGGTTTTCTGCCATTGATGGCCAGTTACGGTTAAGTTAGGATGAATATTTAACCATAATTTTACTTACGGTTGAGTTCGAGATGAAAACCCAACCGTAAACTTTCCTGAATCCAAAAAAAATCTTCCTTTTTTACGTACTTTCAGAAAATTAAAGCAATAAAAAGACCATGATTTTAAGTTATCATACAAGGATTCACCCACCATAAACTAGAATCACTCATTTTGGTTGAGTGAATCAAAATCTAGGATTTTTCAGAAATCTCCAAAAAGTTCTCTTTTTTTTCTTCTACTTTTTTTTTCCCACCAAAACAAAATATATTAAAATTTTATTTTAATTTGATTAGGTATAATATTATTTTATATTAATTATTATTAATCTAATCTATTAACTAATTAGATTAATTTTTATTAATTAAATAGGGATAGTTTAACCACCAAAAAAATATAATGAATATGAGATTTTTTAAATTCATATATAACTACTCTATTTTATCTTTATATAAAAAATTCTGTTATGAATGTGTAAGCCTTAGAAAAAATTAAAAATTCATTAGCTTCCCTTGTTTAAGTTATGGATAAGGTGCAAAAATGTGCATAAGGTGTACGAAAGAATAAGTAGTAAACATCAAGATTGATAAGAAACTTCAAGTATGTATACATGTGGGGAACATCTTATCCATAAATCTTGGGAGGCTTTGACAAGTCCTTGATTGATACACAACCTACAAAGGTGGACCTCGTACAATTGTTACAAGTGTACAATTATACTCTCTCACTTTACAGACAAGAAGAATTCAAAATTTCAAAAAATAAAGCCTCGTATTTTCTCTTGGACAGATTTAATTACTAGTACTTTTGTCACCAATTTTGATTACGTATAATTGTATAAAGCCTAAATTTTGCAAATAAAAACAAGAATTAAGTGTATCGATTCTGTTGTCTTTCAGCCATTTTTACTCTTCACTTCTTGAAAAGGAAAAAAAAAATAATAAGAAAAAAATCTCCATATTCAGTTTAGGAGTGTACAAAATCCCGGATGTCTATAGCTTGCCATGTGTCGTCTTAGTCCGAAGGAGTCTATGGGTATCCGACAGCCTGTTATAGGTTTGTCCGGCCTGCCCGATTATTTTAGATGGGCTGACGTAGTATTTATGCAAATTTTGGTGCTTGTCCTGCCCGATAGCCTATTTAAGTTCGTTCATAGTTTTTACAACCGCACTATCATATTTTTATATGTATTTTGTATTTTTATAAGATACAAATAATATCGTTAACTAATTGGTAGTTGAAGGTGAAAATAAATATTTAGATTTATCATGTATTAATATCAATGATCAGTAAAAACACCTAAAGTCTGTAGACCGACTGGTCTGGTCTAGCCTGCCCGAATATTTTGATGGGTCGTAGACAGATAATGGGCATAAAATTATTAGCATTATCCGACCTGTCCGTGCCAGATAAATTTTTGGGTATTGTGATTACCAAAAATCTAGCATCTTTGGATCACAACCAAATAAATTTGAATCGTATAAAAGTTTATTACCTTATCATAAAATCAACTCATATTAACATTTATAAGATGATAATCAATCAAAACAAGTAATAAATTGACTCAAGCATTTAACGTGGTTCGACTAATCAAATTGTCTACATCCACGGGTAATAAAGATTTGTATTACTTTTATTCTTCATCATCAAAAGTTACAAGAAAATTGATATGCCATAAAGTCATAATCATGCTAATCAAAGAATAACTGAACTAAAAATTTACACAAGTCTCATACCTAAACTATTTTGTTCTGATCCTATACCTTATGTCCAATTTTTCTCTCAATTTTCCGGTCCATTTTCCTGTTTATGAGTTTGGTATTTATAGCCAATTTGATGGGTGCCTCCAATTTACCTTTCCACCTATTTATTCTTATCCATCCTTGGAGCGAAATGTAGTCCCGCAAAACTTATTTGTATTTTCCGCAAGACTTGATCATGCTTCCCGCAAATCTTAGCATGCGAATTGCTTGTTTCCCTTAGTTTCTCACCTGTTATCCCACAACTCCTCTGCGGTCTTGTATTTAAGTTATTATTTTTGGACTTGGATGAACGTTGCGGTCCTATTAGAATCATAGCATGTCTGACACGTGGCTCTTAAAAGTGATTTGTCATGCTTTAGTGCTTTTTGTTCCGCAACTTATAAAGTTGATGCGTGTCTCTCATGCATCAATGCTCATTATTACTCTTTATTGTGCCAGGCTTTCCCGCAACTTGGGTGTCAGTCAGGCAGCAAGCTTATCTGTTTCGAGCAGTGTGTTTTGTTTTCCCGCAACTCACGTGTCGATCATGCATCAACACTGTCAGGTTCAAATCTTATCGAATTTTCAGATCTCAGTTCAGTACTTCTCAAAAGGTTTTGTTTCAGTGTTTCTCCTCCCATCGTAACTCGTTACTTCTCCAATAGTTTTTGGGCACACGTAGTTTAAAATTTATTCCCTCACAGGTATTTTGGGATCAGACCTAGCTTACCCGGCCTAGTCTGCTCGGCCTGAAAGAATAAATAGGTCGGGCAGCCTGGCCGGTTGTACACCCCTCGTTCAGCTGTCTGTCACAATACAAAGTATTCGTATTTTCCAACCTAATCGATCCATTCATTATTCTCAAAATTAAGACACGTTTAGCCCAAGATATGTCACCCACTTGTATTGGAGTCGACCGTCCACTTGCATTCGTAAGAAAAATATCTCATTCGCGTGGGAATATGTATAAAATGTCATGGTCCCTTTGTGATGGGACCTAAGAAACCTTACTAGTAAATGCAAATTCTAATTTTGGAAGCAGAATTAAAAATAAATAAAATCGTAGAATAACGTAAAGGCAGCAGCGTGTTTGAAAGGCAGGAGCCAGGAAGGTTCATCGTACGGAATTAAGAATGATAAATAAGGCAGTGCAGCCGCCCTCCGCGGATAAAGTAAGTGCCACTCACACCCCCTACGACTTAATGCAAGATCTTTTTGAGGTATTGGTGGGTAAATGGGTGGGGGGACCAGAAATATGATGGTATAACTATAATAGTTAAGATTATAATGCTATGATAATCTACTAACTAGTTTGAGTGGGGAGTGGTAGAAGGAGTTAGACACAATCTAGGGCATAAGATTTGGAAATTGACATTAGCTGCTCCTATTGGTACTAGAATTTTAATCTTGTTTTCTAAATTCACACATTAGAACATGGGAAATCAAAGTTTTGATAGAATCTAGGATGGTTGGACCCTTGACATAGACAAGTTCTTAAGTTCCAATAATTTGGTTGTGGAACTCGGAAGAAATTCATTTCCAAATTGGGGGTTGGTTGGAAGGAAGCTAGTTGGAGATTAGCTTGAGAATGCCTTGTAATGTGATGATACGCCAGTTCATTTGGGTGTGACTTCCCAAGTTGGTGCTCTTTTCAGATATTTGTTTCATCTTTAGGGTTGTGGATTGGTCAGCCTTGGCAACACCTACACAAAGAATAGCATAATGAAATCAATATAACATCTAAGTCTTGTGGCGGAAGGTTTCCATCGTTATAAGATCTAAGATATTCCTCGACGGTGATTGTGGATATTTTATGCTCAGTATCACCTTTAAAACATCTTTTTAGTATAAAATTATATATTAATAAAAAAAAATTATCTCTAACTCATAAAATTTTTAATTTTTTAATTTCCTTTTTATTTACGTGTCTGTATATAATTGATTGAAACTATTTTCATATTTATTTTTCAATAATTTTTATTAATAAGATTATGATTAGGATGAAAACGCATCCTCTTAGAGGTTCACTTAAAGAATATCTTTAAAAAAATGACATGTCATCTTCATAATAATGGGTTGGAGATAAATCATGGTAAATATAATTGTGTATCCTATGTGGTACAACACTTTTTCTCATAAAAACTAGTGGGAATTGTATAAATACCCTTACTTTTGATAGACCTTCACAAATACCTCTAAGGACTTTCACAAATACTCCTAATGGCATAATTAAAATTCTCCATAGAAACGTAATTTTTTCATAATACCTTATTTAATATTTGTATCTTATACTTACATTTCTTCTTCATTTCTAATAAAGCACTTAGAAAAAAATCAACCGAAACCACCACTACCAATTCCATCGTTGCAACCACCACCACCATCTCGATCGTCGCCACCACAACCAACACCACCAGTACCAGCACCATAACCACCAAGACAAAATCTCAAACCCTAACTTTACTTATTGATGCTAATTCAACCATTTATTCATTTCATACCTTCAGTTCCTCTCTCTGTCTCTCTTCGCTCGGCGCCTCCATACAAAAAAACAAACCAGATCCAGAAAAATTAAATGAAAATCGTACAAAATCAAACCTAAAATTGAGTTTATGATTGTGTAAGAACATTCATCAGATCAATTTTACAGAGAAAAAAAAAATAGACCCCTAAAAATTTAGGGTTTACAGATCGACTTAAACCGATTTACTGTCATCTTTAAGCAAAAATTTGAAGATTCAAAATCAAAGGTAAACATCGATATATATATATATATAGTTCACATTTGTTTGATTTATAATTTTTAGAATTTGGTGATGATTTCACCTGTTTGAGCTGGTATTATCTTCTTTTGCTTTGAGACTTCCTTCATGACTCTTCAATACTTTCAGAGAAATCCCCATGGTAAACAATCCCTTGGTTTCATTGAATGTTTATATATAAATGATTTTTTTGATGTTGATATCTTGTGATGCATGGTTTTGTATTAGTGGTCTTAAGACTTAAGGTGTTCGCTAAAATTGCTGAATGAACATTTTAAAGATGAAATAAACTTATCAAGTTTAAGATAATTTTGATCTTCAAGCATTTGTGTTTAGAGGTTATGTATATTTATAGAAAATTGTAAGTTTGCCTAATATATAAGGTTGAAATTGCTACTAGGTAAGCCATTGATCGGGTTAAAACTTGTTTACAGGTTATCCAGTAACCAATTTATTATTTATGTAGTTCTCTGAATTTAATGAACAAATATTTATCCATGAATAGAAGTTGGATTATAATTATAAACTTTTATATATACTAGCACTGTCGTCTTGTAGGTTTACTTTTTTAAGGCTATTGGTTCATGAATTAATAATATGGTCAGTTTAAACATCGAGTTGGGATTTTATACTCATTATTATTGAGTAAAAATGGTTTATATGCAAAATGTTTGAATGTATCAATCGGCTACCCATGTTGTTTTATCATGCATTTTTATGTTGATTAGAGACCTATAACAAGATTTTTCGACAAAATGTTACTAGGAAGACATGTAAATAAATTGTGGTACGCCGAATTTGTGGTGCAATGGCAGCACGACTGACTCCATGTGAGATGATAATGCATGTTCGACTCACGCCAAGTTCACTCATTTGTGTAAAAGTTTTTTGTTCTTCTGATTCTTATTCTAGTGTCAACTTGACATGTTGTCTCCAGATTTTGATGTCAACTTTGGTTTGTTGACACCAGATTATGATGTCAACAACAATTTTTTTTTTTTATGAATTTTCAGTTTTTGTGTCAACTTGGGTTGTTGGCACCTGATTTTGATGTCAACTTGGGTTTGTTGACACCAGATTATGATGTCAACAACTCAACTTTTTTCTGAATTTTCAGTTTTGGTGTCAACTTTGGCTTGTTGACACCAGATTATGATGTCAACAACATAATTTTTTTTTTTTTTGAATTTTCAGTTTTGGTATCAACTTGGGTTTGTAGTGGTGTCAACTTTAGTTGTTGACACCAAATACAATATAATTGTTTCTGAATTTTCAATTTTGGTATCAACTTTGGTTGTTGACACCAGATTTTGGTGTCAACTTGGGTTTGTTGACACCAGATTACGATGTCAACAACAAAACTTTTTTCTGAATTTTCAGTTTTAGTGTCAACTTGGGTTTGTTGGCACCATATTATGATGTCAACAACATAACTTTTTTTTTCTGAATTTTCAGTTTTAGTGTCAACTTTGGCTAGTTGACACCAGATTTTTGTATCAACTTGGCTTGAGTTATTGGTGGTGGTGCTAGAGGCGGCAGTGGTAGTGGTAGAATGGTGGTGGCGGTGGTGGTGGTGCGGTAGAGTGTTGGTGGTAAAATGGTGTTGTTGTTGGTGGTGGTGGTTGTGGTAGAATGGTGGTGGTGGTGCTAGTGGTGGTGGTGGTGGTAGTAAAATGGTGATGGTGGTGGTGGTGCTAGATAAAGGAATTTGTTGTTTTTTGAAATAAAAAAAATGTTATATGTGATAGATAAGAAAAAAAATTAAATAAGTGATGGTATTAAAGTAATCTAATTTTAAGTGGATAAGGTTTCTAGAAGGTGGGGGTATATTTATTTTGTGAAGGGCTTTATTTTTAGGGGTATTTAATTATTGTACCCTAAAAACTAACAATTGGAGAAGCTCCAAGTCCAAGTCTCATGGGGAAGGCTTCCATCTTGATTATTGATGAGAAAGTCTAATGATAGAGGGTAAAAACGGGTTTTAGAGCAGGGACGAACCTTTAATAGGACTAACCTAGGTTTTAGCATGGATACCCCCAAGGTCTATCTTTTTGAAAAATATTTCAAATGCTCCATTTTGTCCTTGGATATTAATGCTATCCTAGGTCAAAAAAAGAAAATAGCCCACTTAGTGCGTCCATGTTTTAAAGCGTGAAGTCAATTGACGTTGGGCGTTAAGACACTTTGACGCTCCATCTTTGGCGCACAAGACCAACGGTGAAAAAGGGGCGATTAAATTTAGAAACAAAGTCAACTGCAAGATAAAATGTTGATTCTTTTGACGCAAACCGTTAAGAAAAATCACACTTTTAGTTGGATTCCAAGCTTTCTTCTAATTAAGGAACTTTTGAAAATAGCTTGGAAAAAAAAATTACTCTACTTGGAACCATTAGACAATTTAGACTTAGTTTTCCCAATTTTTTCCGCGTTTTTTATTGCTTGGATTTCATCATAAGACTTGCTCTAAAGGTATTTTTGGATGATCGAAAGAGAATTCCATTCTCATAAATCACATTCCTTGAGGAACGGGAATCATAAATCCACATCCACGAAGGGTTTTAAATTCCACCATAAGACTTGCTCTAAAGGTATGTCTGGATGACATGAAGATAATTCCATTCCCATGAACGATATTCCTCTTCTATTTTGGAAGAATCATATTCTCATTCCTCGAATATTTGACGCCAGACATCCATTAGATTTAGGATTTATATTTTTCTTCTTAAAATTATTGTTTTTTTCTTCAATTATTTTATAATAAGTGTTTCTTATTTTCCAAGTTAGGGTTAATCGAGTTTTCTTAGGACTAGAGTTCTATTGTTTGTCAGGATAACGCTACTCTTCACGAAGGATTGTGGAACAAATCCTAGGCCTTAAATGATGCCAACTATGGGAATCAAGTGCGTTGGTTTATGTGGGGAACCAAGAGAGTAAGGGAACAACTGAAGTAGAGTAGGTTGGAGGGTTTTATTCAATCTCAACTACATTCCAGGCCGAAGCCATTATAGCAGGCTAGTGGTTGTAATGGCTTAATATAATGGGTATTCAAACTGGACGAGGTCCATAAGTTTTTCTGCGTTGCGGTTTTTCTCGTTAACAAAATTTCTGGTGTTTTATTTTACTTTTATTTTCTTCATTATATTAATTTATCTTTATAATTAGAGTTACAAGCGAGTTGTATTTTAATCATTCTTGTAATTTAAGAATCCCAATTAGAGATTATCCAAGTATATTATTTATCTACTTTTATCATTGGCAACAGTTCATGCAAGGAATAAGTATGTAGGTTTCAAAATACAAAAATTGGTGGTGTACTTAGTACCCTCTCCTTTTCACTTTGTGCAACAAATACACATCCGCTGGGTTCTTGTATTGCAGGATATCTCCAATTTATAATAAATGATTAAGGATGGGTTGCTTAAGATGTAAGCAACCTAGCCTTGTCTGATAATTATATATATATATATATTGGAGACATCATGCCACATATAAACTCAATCCCCAACACGATGTGTATATTGTTATAAAGGATTTCCACCACCATCAAATCTTCTTCGAGGACAAAGGTAAAACTTTGAAGACTTCACTTGGGGATTCATGAAGCACATGTAGAACTATCATCTTGGTAAATTTGAAACTTGTATCTTAATATGATATGTTGTATAATTCTTGTTTAAAGGTGTTTCTCTTCTGCTATAAGGTCATTCTTGTATAATTCTTGTTTAAAGGTATTTCTCTTCTGCTATAAGGCCATTCAAAAACTATTAATCAAATACAAGATTTGATATAACTTCAATCTCAATTGCGTACAACACATATATTGAAATCCAGATTTGAAGATACCACATAATTCATCTAAGGCTAGTTCTAAAATTGATATTCTTGTGAGATAGATTGATTAGCTATTGTTATATGTTTTGAAGAGTAGAAACCCTAATATTTTGATTTTTAAAATTCGTTTAAGTCTGAGGAAAGATTTCCGCCACCTTGATTTAACATCTAAAGGAAAATCAATAGGCATCTTGTTGGAGACAGGATATCGCTAGTCTTCACGGAGGACTGTGAAGAAAATCCTAGGCATGTACGTAAAGAACGTCATCTAGGGTAATCAAGTGCGTAAGCTCTTGTTATGGCAAAGAGATGTAAGGGAACAACTGCACCAGAGTAGCTTGGAGGGTTTATTCTGTGTCAACTACATCACGTCTGAAGTCAAATAGTTGGCTAGTACTTGTAGCGGCTTAATACAATATGTTCTCAAACTGGACGAGGTCCCTAGGTTTTAATGCAATTCTAGTTTTCTGCACTTTCATAGTGTCTTGCTCTTGCTTTATTTTTTTTCCGCATTATAATTAATTGTTTCATTATTTTCGAAGTACAAGCAAGTTGTATGTTAAATATCACTGTCATTCAAGAATCTTGAATAAATATTATCCATCAGTCTTCTTTGTCAAGTTATATCTTGAATAAAGATCATACAAGGAATTGTCTTTTAGGTTAAAACGAAAAAGTTGGTGTTGTACTTGGTACCCTCTCATTTTCAATACAAAAAAACAATACTCCCGTTGTTACTTGAACTTTGATGTCCTGCTACCCACACTTTTCACTTTAACGAATTTGAAATCAAAATCTTTCTCAATATGTATTCAATCTCAAAATGTCTAAAAAAAACAATGATGTTATTGTTGTTACATGACTCACACCCCTGGATGAAATGATGATTACAGGAATACCGTTTGGATTGGGAGATGTACCTTTATATAACCAAGAACTTTGGATGCAAAGTGAGAATATTCAGAGGTTATTTCATAATTTTTCAACTATCGTATAGTGATATCCAAACAACTGCAACTAAAAGGATGTGGAATACAATTAACCGATTTAAATTTATTTTTATTAAATTTTGTTTACAAATATAATAAATATGTGCATGAAGGAAATGGTTGAAGTTATTATGTTATGGTTACCCGGCGGGGTGTTCTTTTTGAACTCAAACAATTCTACACGGGTTGGTTGGTTGGTTGGCAACACTGAAAATATGGATAAGGTACCCAATTATGAATGGAATTCTACGATTTTAGGCGATTTTTACCAGGCACTGGATAAAGCTTCATGTCAAATCCCAAACCTGAAAGATTTAATAAGCATTATGGAAGTAAACATTCACAAACATCTTCATTGTGTTTTTCTTTCCAAATAAAGTATTTATTTATTAAGGTATAAGTTTACTTTTAGTATTTATGGTATATCTACTTCCGCTTATCAATGCCTACTCTGGCATACCCAACGAAAAGTTATACTGTATTTTCTATCATATACAAGTGTGATTCATCTGATTGCAAATATATGTTGGGAAAAATCCGTTTTCAAAAAAAGGATGCAACAACGTTAATAAAATAACGCCGTGGTACATTGGAAACCCAGTTTTCTAAATTACTCCCTCTTTTTCTAAGAGATAGATAAAGTTTCCATAAATAGGTATGTCAAAAAATAGGCTTGTTTCCATTTAAGGAAAGTCATATGTTATTAGCTTACTAATTTATTTATGGAGGGACCACTTATCTCTTTTTTTTTTATCTAATATCTAATGGAGGGAATCATCTAAAACAAATGGGACAAATTAGTAAAAAATATGAAAAAATAATTAAAATGATTGATTTTTTTTAATCTTTGTGTTAAATCAAATAAAACTATCATTTAAAAATGAAGGAAATATATCTATGTCAAAACTTCGTTCATGGTATCTGGGAGAAAGATGACTCATACAGTTAACCCACTAACGAGTAATTCCCATGTACCCCCTTAAAAGATCCCCATGTTCTTGGATATGATTCTTGCAGATTGAGGGATTTAGGTTGGAGAGATGCAAATACATTTTGCATAGCGGTTCAACTGAAGGACGGATATGATGTTTTTCGGAGTGATGTCTCTAGGAACATCATTGTTGTACATATGTCCATGGCAATAGTTTGGATGAGCCCGTAATTTCTGCATTACAAGATCCAAACCTTCTTTCAAACCATGTTCCGCCAGACCATCCCTCACACTTTAGATACCTGGGAGAAGGTTCTTCATCGTCTTGTATCATATGCCAGCATTGTCTTGGGATATACAAACAATACTTTTCCCCCAAGGAAATTACGATGGACCCAGTCATTACACAATGTTATTCCCTTCCAAATAGTTATAACCAACATTTGGCGCAAAATCTTATTAATGGATTTTTGCTTTGTTGTTTTTTTTAACTTAACTTTTTGATATACACATCTAATCTGGGAAACAAATTATTTTTCTTTTAAGAGGGATTGATTAGTAGGTTGAATGAGTTGGAATTACTCCTACATAGAATGCAATCTATGAACATAAATTAGCAAACTCATCACTACCAGGAGATACAGAGACCGATGAACACTAAGGGATTTACACCACCAACATCACATGCTACAATTTCTATAAAGATGGTGTCGCCGACAAGGGTGTCCAATGCTACTATCATCGGATGAACGCAAAATAAATCGGTCCTTCTATTCAAACTTTATCTTTTTTGTTACATGAGGTTAGTCATCGTATTATCCTACGTATGATCCCTTCATTCCATGAGGGTTTTTTAGATGTGACAAATAGTGTAATGAAAAACTAAATGTTGTTTTATTTTAAAATGAAGATAAACACAACATTCAATTAGTATGTGATTCTATACATTTATGTTTGCAAACTTATTTCGGTATCACATTCTTAAATTATCTATGTAAGTAAAAATGAAATTAGAGAGTGTTGTAATCGCTAAAAATATTAGACAACACAACGAACTGTAAAAGCTAAGTCAAAGATAAAATAAACAAAGAGAGAAAGAACTTTCTCGGTAGAATTTCATGAGAGACGGACCCTAACTTGGAAGCTATCTATTTATAGGGATTATGAAGACAAGACCTCCATGATCCGGTGGTAGTATATCTAAGTTGTAACTATTCTAGAGTGTTCTTTCATACAGACTTGGGCTTGGTCGCCGCTTACATTACTAACTTTATGGGCTTTATGATATATATAGAAAATGGTAGCTACAAATATAAATTACTTTATAAGGAAGGGATTTAAAGTTATTGGATTGATCCAAAATTAGTTGTTGGATTATAGCCGTTGGTGGACAAGTCTTGGTTCAGTGTTAACTAGGGACGTAGACTGGTCCAACTCTGTTTATCCCCTTCTTTTGACGAATGCAAATCAATTGTGACGATCCAAAAATCCACCTACTTACTTTATAGAAGATTAATCTAGCCTTTGAGGCATTAAAAGATCTAAGTTATCAATTTAAACAATAATGATCCCAAAGATTAAATCAAACATGCTAATATTTAAAAATTAAAATTTCTCAAATGATATAAATATATTTGTTTATTTGTTTCCACAAGGGCACATACATAGAATATAAAGCACCGTTTATTCATTAAGGATTTTATACTACGGTAATAAAATTTTCAAGTGCACCATCTCACGATTAATAACTGATATTAAGTGAAAACTAGTGAGAACATCATCCCAAAAGAGTGCTCAGTGAAAATATATAACTTTCAAGTAATCATTAATATACTTCACATTTCTAAAAGAACAATAATTGAAATGAGAATAATAAATTAAAGTACTCAACAATTTAGGCATTAAAAAGCAAAATGTTACCCTAACCTTGTCCTACTCAATGGAGAAGGAAACATTAGAACAACCCCAACCCTTCCAGTAAACCCCGTCCACATGAAGTACCCATACAAACCATGATGTTGGATGAATTACTTCCCCGCTAGACAATATTGCTGACGGATAAGTTACCGACATACCCAACTTAGCAAGGAGATGTTTGGAGAAACATACATTCTTCGAGGGGAAACCATACAACACATATTACACAACTTATACATTTAATTGCACACATCATGCTAACAGATAAAAACGGACAATAATCTACTTAACGATTACAAGAAGGTTACAAGAATTCCCATATCGACTATTGACAAGCCACGCCTACCTTGAAGTCCTAAATCCACTGGTTTATTTTTCGTATTAATCGTTGTTAATGCTAATTTTTAATCACGTAAACACTCTAATAATATAGCGAATAGACTCATATAGTATTCAAAACACAATATCATACAAGTCCACAATTAATAGCTAAGTGAAACTACCAATTAGGGGTGAGCAAAACACCGAGGTCATGATTAACTAATATAAATCAGTTATAAAGGTTACCTTAATTTTATCAATGCTACGACAATCAAAATTTTCATCATCAACAGTATCACTAATTCTATCAAGAACACCACAAAAACTTCACCGATATATTCTAACTATTTTTCCCCCACTCTTTCTGATTAACTCACTCCTCATGAACCTCTATACCTTTCACTAGATCAAATCTACATCAAATATCAAGCATCTAATCATCAACAACCGATGTGTATCGTAGGTGCAACAAATTGGTGATCTTATTTCCACACAATTAAGAGGTAATATAATGAAATTAGAGTTCGTTCCCACAAAGAGCAAGGAGTTTCTAGTAGGTTTATAAGAAAATAAACATAGCAATTGAAACTTGATTTGTAAGCAATAGACAAAGTTGATCGAGAATTCCTTCGTAGTTACTAAACATTCATTGAATTAGTGTACTCATTTATTCTTCATTCATCATAGATTATTATCAACCGTAGAATAGCATCTAGATCAGTGTTACACCCAAAAAACCTTTAGTCATTGGTTACCGAAGCGCTCGAATACCAAATTTTATTCGTCCAAACTACCTAGAAGTAGCGCACTCTAAATGTAATTTGGTCAAATGCTTTATGTTTTATGACTTTATAGGTTGATTGTAGTAGTTATACTCTTAGCACAAGGTTCACTTTCTAGTATTTTTTCTACATGCGATTGCTCCACAAAATCCCTCTGCAAGGTCTAACATTATCTACTTATGTATGAGTTATTCAACAATTACGGATATCCTAACTCTTTACTAGTTGGCCACCTAGAACAATCAATCAATCAATCAAAAATAGACAATAATCATTTGAAGAACTCAAGAATAGATTCATGTATTAAATCAAATCATGTTTAAAACTTAAAATTCATCCTCAATCAAGTATGGATTTAGATACCCATGGATGTGGAGGCACCCCATGATATACATATGAGAAATTATATAAAAAAAAACGTTACAATAATGGAACCGCTTTGAAACCCTAGCATTTTCTCCTTGTGAGTGATTTTCCACTCCAAGACCTACAAAATAATGTTAAAAATGTATTCTTAATGTCTTGGAGGTCCCTTTATATAGTACTCACAATATCCAGGGCTTAAAATCCTCTTGGGACCGGGTTTTCCTTGTTTTAGAAATCTAAATTTGAGTCAAACACATCGTCTAGGCTAGGAATTACTCCCACGACCTAGCTGATAATTGCATAATTTACATATTTTAAGTATTATTTTATTGTACTTATTTACTAGATTTTATGTGAATTACCTTGTATTATTATTACTTTTGTATTTTATTTCTTGTATTAGGTTACATCTTTAAAAAGTAGTGGAAATAGAGTGTTACAAAAGAAGAAGAGTCAAAGACCAAGTGGAACTCAGTAAATTCCAGGATATCTTTATACCATGCCGAAGATAACGAGAAAGCGAAGCCAACGGCGAAAGAATGAAGTCATTCCGACTTCGTATGAGAAAGTTATGGATGAAAAGGAAAATTTAAACTTGTCGGTTTCACGAAACTGACAGTTAAATGAGTTTAGTTAAAAAGTGATAAGGGCACCAGTGGAAT
The DNA here is from genome assembly GCA_023531435.1 of Papaver californicum. Lineage (NCBI taxonomy): Eukaryota > Viridiplantae > Streptophyta > Magnoliopsida > Ranunculales > Papaveraceae > Papaver > Papaver californicum. The sequence goes on along the minus strand of JAJJMC010011514.1, from coordinate 90,017 downwards.
TACTAAGGGCTGCCAGATTTTGAATTGTATAACAACACCAAAAAATTTGATCAGTGCTATCTTCTCCCTTTTTCGACAGTCTTCTCTATCTCGAACAGCATTATCATGGCTTCCCTGCCATGGTATCAAAGGCAAACCCAGGTTCATAAAAAATGCTAGGGTAGGGTTTTTATGGCATGGGATAATTAAGGAAGCAGCGAAGAGTAAGATAGGTGCGTTGTTATGTTTGATCATGATGATCACGGTGATGATGTAGCTGTGAGTGTTTGATTCTTGCTGCCTTAAAATGATAATGGTTCAGGTGGGTTTTCTGTGATGTTGTGATGGTGATTAATGGTGGTATTAGAAGTTGGACGAAGTACACCAAGACTAGTTTAATAACGTAGTCTTCCTTTGCTCTCAGTTTGTTTTAGCGTGCTTCGTTCTGGTACTAGGATTATGTCTTTCCAGTTGAAATGATGTCTTCGAACTTGATCAATTTCAAGGAATCTTCAAAAGAATAAGAGACAAGAACACTCACGAGGGTTATACCCTATTAGAAACACTTATTAACTAGGAGTCTGACTCACAACAAGCTATATATATATATAGCCTTGAACTTTTACCCCATCCCCAAAGCAACGAGAAATCGATAAAGTTATTCGTCTCAAAATAGATTTTATGGAGCATTCAATTGCTCAAAACTGAATGAAAATCATCGGATCAAAAACTAGTGGGTCCACAAATTGACAGTCTAAGTAAATCGGTATTGTGCTCTGATACCAACTGTGATGGACTGGAAATATGCACCTCTACTGAATTCGACCCAATCGGCAAGTTTAAACCTCCAGCGACGTCACTCAGATGAAACAAGGTTTAACCCTCTTTTTTTTAAGTGAAAAAGAGAAAAGAGTTAATATCAAACATGAGCAAGACTAGTAAAGTACAAGTAAAAATATACACTGAATTAGTTCAAAGTTTGGAATTTTAATAAAGAAGTCGTAGCATAATTACTACTAACCAAAAACATTCTAACATTTGTGTATAATACAACTATCTCATACTAACAAGGTTAATGGTAAAACAAACAAGGGTAAATACAAAGCTAGGTTCAAAATCTAGAAACCAAGAAGATATTAATTATATGCGAATAACAAGTAAAACCCTCCAGAAAAACTTTATACGTAAGAGTGATTTCTAAACAAGAAGTTCAACTTCGAAAGATAACCGAATAAAACTACTCACAACATAACCCCGTTTTTTATAGCCCGTGATATATATATACAAAGATAACAACATATATCAATATTGTGTCCATAGCTCCTTTGCCGTAAGCTTTTCTGGCTTACTGCACCAAGCTAGCTTCCAACTCTGCAGGGAAACAAAACAAAACAAAGGGGTAAGCCACAACCCAGTAGGGGATAAGATGATAATCGGGTAATGCCACAAAATAACTGCAACAATAGAACATTAAACTAAATCTGAAAAATTCATAAACAGATTTGAAATATTCATAAGCTGCCATTCATTAAATATCAAATAAAATTACTCTACTATATGTATGGTCAGTACCAAAGTCAGAGTAGTCAGATACTAGCTATGTTACAGCTAACGGTCTTCGGGTGGCTAGGTGGAGCCAATTAAGGCCCGACAGTCCTAAAGTAGAGTCCACTAGTTTCCAAATCAACTTATCGCAAAGGAAACATACACAATTCAAGTTATGAAAACCTCATAAATCCATAACTAAAAACTTACACAAATATAAGTATTGGCAACAATCGCAAAACCTTACTAGGAAATCGTTTACGCGAGCGTAAGATAAAGTTCAAAACATAATCTATTAAAAGAGGTGAATCCATGTTCAATTCAAAAACACTCAAGTATCGAATATGAAAAGAATTTAAAAGAACAAGAACATCATATCATGGTAAAACCTACAATCTGAGATGAATAAACATGGAAATTTTCAGTTTGGATAGTCTTTAATAGAAAATTCATTAGGCAATGAAATTCGGCAAATTTAGTTCCGTTGGAAAGCTAAGAGTGTCTTCTTTAACATAAAAATGATAAGCAAAAGTAATGAGGTGCATATCTGTGTGGAAAAGTCTCGACAAAACAGCACAGAAATCACGTTTTCAGGAAAATTGCAGTTTCGACAATGTTCAATCAAAAATTCATAGAAAATTCATTAGGCAATGAAATCAAGCAAATTTGGTCTCTTTGGAATGCTTAGAAAGCCATCTTATACATAAAAATAATAAGTAAAAATTATAAGTTGGATAAATGGGTTAAAAGTTCCCGTAAAAACAGGGACATGAAAACGTTGTCAGAAAATTTCAGTTTTGGGACTCTTCAAAAGAAATTCGTAGAAAATTCATCACTCAATAGAATTCGACAAATTTGGTCTTGTTGGAAAGCTGAGGAAGACCTCTTTTAACATAAAAATGATAACAAAAATAATGAGGTACATAGCTGGTCGAAAAGTCTTAATAAAACAGGACCAAAATCACATTTTCAGAAATTAGGCATTTGAGCTAGTCCAAGTTATGAGAACACTATGATATACAAATTGTGAAGGAATGAGGCTTCTATGCAATCAAGAATTATTTTCATAAACTTAAAACAACAACCCTTCTTCTTGGCTAGAGTTTTAAATTGAGAAAAGGGAATGAATTAATTACTTCAACAAAACAAAAATTGAACAAAGTAATACAAACCCAAATGGTGGAATCACATGAATTATTATTTTAGCACAAGATGGTGAAGAATCCAAAAATAATAATGAAGCCCTAACTTTACTTTCTAAGAACGTTTCATATCAAGTGTGGGGGAAATTCAAGACATTCAAAAATTAAATTGTTAGAACATTAAATCATGATGATTACACAATACCCATTTAACGAAATTCAAGTAACAAAAACAAAGAGTTAGATAAAAACATCCATCAAAATCAGTTTGATTACCATAAAAAAAATTGATTAATTCAAGGGAAAGAAAACCCCCTACCTCAAAGTTAGCCAAATCCTTATTCAAATCCCAAGAATAGCTTGTGTTGTAGATTGGATTTGAAAACCAATTGATCTTCCTTGTTATAGTTTTTAAGAAGAAGAAGGATGAAGAAGAGAAATACTGTATGGTGAAAATTACAAAGAAAACAGGATTTATAAAAATATGAAAATGCCCTTACTAACTTGTTTTTTTGACACATGGATATCTAGGTGTCCTAGTCAAAACTAGTCTTGGTCAACTCTATGGCAACACTAATTAAACACCTCCCTATTATAAGGGATGGCTAAATTTATTAATTTCACCCACTTAGTACTCATGGCACTCACCTAGCAATTCCATATGCAAGGCACAACAAGACTAGGACTTGTGCACCCACATTGAACATTTCTAGCACCACACAAACGGATTGGGCTTAAGCTCATAACCCAAATTAAATTTTCTGGATATTACACCATTACCCATTAAAAAGATTTTCGTCCCGAAAATCAAAATAAAATTAAGGGCTAAGAAGATTTGGAAGATTACCTTCATAAGGCTCTCGATAGTACTCTCTCATTTTGAATTCCATTTTCTAAGTTAGCTTCTTTCAAGGTACGATGTTGAGATAACACCATCACTATCTTAACGGTCTTTATCATTAGGAGTTGTTCCTTTATGCCAACAATCCGCAATCGCTTCTTTCGATGTGGAAACGTTCAACGTTGTATTTTCAAAATGTGGATACATGAAACACATTATGTGCACCCTCCAATTGTATCAGTAATGCTAGTCAAGAAGTGACTTCTCTAATTCTCCGAAGGGCTTCAAAATGCCAAGTATAAATGGGAAGCAAATTTCTACTTTTTCTGCTGAATCGTTTGATGCCCACCCTTGCCCAACGTTTGATTTCTCACTTGAACACTCAAGATCTTCTTTTTGGGTTCGCATAATTTAATTTCGATCAGTGCCATCTTCAGATGATCCTTATATCACTGGATATAGAAACGCTCGACTACCATATCGTATCCGTCTGAGCCACCAAGAATAAATTCTCAAGGTGTAACTTAGTCGAATGCTTTAGGTTTTTTGAAGTAGGTTGAACCTAGCATCAAACATATAATCTTGGTTTGCTTACTAATGTTATCTTTACAGGTGATTGCTCCATAGAATCCTTTTGTAAGGTTTCACGTTCTCTACTTGTATAGGAGGTGTTCGACTATTACACGTATCTCACAAATCTCTATTAGCTTTTGATTAATTAACAAACTGAATTAGTTGGCCACCTAAACAATCTATTAATCAAGCATAAACATTTGTGTTAGTAAAAAAAACGATAATCATGTGAAATTTTACATAAATAGATTCATATGCTAAATTGAATCATGTATTAGAACTTAGAATTCATCCTCAATTACTTAAAAGTTTAGATACTCATGGATGTAGTGACACCCATGTTATAGATATGAGAAAATAAAGAAGAAATCATTATGATAATGGAACCGGTCTGAAACCCTAGCTTTTTTATCCTTGTGAATGATTCTCCTCTCCAAGATTTACAAAATAATGTTAAAGATGTCTTCTTAATGTCTTTAGAGTCTCCTTATATAGTAACCATTGATCCTAGGGCTTAGAATTCTCCCGGGACCGGGTTTTCTCCTTTAGAAGTTAAAAACACGTAAAAACGGATCCCATAGGTTTTCCACAGTCGGCAGGGTCGATTTTCATGAACCGTGCCGATTCTATGACCAAAATAGATCAAATTCTCTGTCCCAAAACTTGCTACAATCGGCATGGTCGATTCCCAATAAAATGTGCCGACTCTAGGGATTAAAATTCCAATTTTTATGTCCAAAAAAGTGTTAAGGTCGGTATATAGTTCATTACCGTGCCGATTGTTGTGTTGTAGATCATTTTTTCTTGCTTCAGCTGTTTGTCCATAACTTCTTCGTACGAGCTTGGAATGACCTCATTTTTTTTGCATTCACTTCATATTATCGTTCTCTTCAAGATGGTATTAAGAACTCCTGTATTTGAATGAGTTAAATTTAGTCTTTGGCCCTTCTTCACTTGTAGAACTCAACTTCCTTCTTCGTTTTAACACTTTGTAACTCTTTTTTGGATGATTCACCTAATATGACACATAAGATAGAAAACAAGAGTAATAACAAGTAATATGCAAGAATTATAGATAAAACAAGTATGGATTTGACACTAGAAATATATAAATTAAACACTTATCAAATTCCTTCACACTTAGCTTTTGCTAGTCCTAGAGCAAACTACCACCTAAACTAAACTACTTGAAACTAAAATATAACAACTCGTTTTTCATCGAGGAAACGCTTGCACTTAGCATATGCAACAAGTCTTTAAACCCCCTAGGTGTCCCTAGTGGACGAGTTATAGTCTCGTAAGGGTTTACAAGAGGTATACCCACAAAACCTACTCTTAACTTCCAAATACTCCAAAGCACATGTATCCAAAGAGCTATGAGAAAATAAAGTTGTTTTAGGGTGAAAACAAATGTACTAAAAAAGAGTACTTTCAGTAGGTTCGAGATATCAAAATCGAACAGGACGAGCCTAAACCAAGAGATGGTCGTTCACGTCCTGCTTCGGTCACAAAGGTGGCGATGATGGGTTGATCTTAGGGGAGGGAAGCAAAGAAGGTTAAAAAATCATCGTGTGATGAAAATGGTAGTGTATAGCTTAAGAATGGATTATCTCTGGAATAGATCTCTGTTCTATGTTTTTGTCGAATGGATGAAGCTATCTATTTATAGTCTTGTAGTGAACAAACTGATTTCTCGTAAGTTGGAAGTTATAAAGAGATGGAAAAGTGACGATCGTGAATATTGTAGTGGAGTCATGTCCGATAAGTCAGGAAGACTGTATGACCACTACTCCTCATCCTCTCAACTGCTCTTTAACCGTCCCACTACTTATTACCTTCTTATCATGGATGTATTGCCACAACGCACGATGTCGTAGACTGCCAGAACAATACCCCAATGAGAATCCCCCTAATTTTTGTATTTGATATTTCGTAGAAAATAGTGGAGTCATGGACTACTACTATTTTGATTAAGTCAAGTCAATAACTTGCTAAATTAGTGAGGCAAGTTGCTCAATTCACTAAGTTGTTTAAGTAGACTAACCAGTGTTGAGTCTAGTAAAATAGTAAATTTAATGGTCATGTACTAGATAAGAAGTAACATGGCATAAATTTGGGAGTGTTGGAAGCCAGGGTTACACAAAAGTTCTCAAGGACCAAACATGGCGCACTCAAGAACCGGGCGAAGAAGCATGTTGAAGAGTGATATCGGGATAGCGCTGGCCTAAGCAATGACGCGTCCCTGAGAAACAATTTTACGAGAAGGGCACATCCTCGGGGACAGGACGCAATGGAATGACGCTAGCTTTGAGCTACACCATGTTTAGGATGGCGCTGTGATAGATACATTTTAATGTCTAAATTGCACCTTAATTTCTAGTGAGTTAGTATTCGATTTTGTGTCTATTACGTATTTTTATGCTTTTGTAGGTACAGTAGAAGAATAAAGATTTGTGGAAAAATTGGCTCAAAAAGTGTTAAAGGCACCCGGGAAAATGGATCAAGGCACCCACACATTGGATTGGGGCACCCTTGGATCGGGTTGAGCTGGATCGGGCCAACTCAGCGGGTCAACTCAGCCCAGTCAACTCGGTC
>JAJJMC010011514.1:70109-83332 GCA_023531435.1 Papaver californicum | reverse complement strand
TGAAAACGGTTTTCTTTCAACAGTTGTGCTTTTGCTTGATGGATTATAATTAGTTAATTAATTTTGTTAGTCCATGCTTGTGATTTACCTCTGTTTGTTAGCATAACAAAACCAATTTTGGCAATTATTTGTGCTTCAATTAATTTAAAACGAATTATCTGATTAATCACATAGGTTGTTAGAATTACCTGATTCCTGGTACTTTTAAAATTATTCAAAAATCATATTTAGGTTATTTAGTCTTTTTCTTACTCCTGGAATTTTCTAGAATTAATTTAAATCATTATTTTCTAAAATCATTACCTTTACAAGTTTGAGAATCGAACCTCTTTTTACCACTATATAAAACCACATCACGCTGGCACTAGGCCAGTGCCAAAGTAATGATGCGTCCCTAGGGACGCGTCTTGAGGTGGTTGGTGCTATCTTGAGCTAGAGGCGAGAAAGGGGATGGCGCTGGCACTAGGCCAGCGCCAAAGGTAGTAGCGCGTCCCTAGGGACGCGTCTTGAGATGATTTGGCGCTAGCCTGAGCTTACACCACAAGAGAGGCTGGTGCTGGCACTAGGCCAGCGTCAGAATTTGTTATGTGTCCCTGAGGGATGGCATAACAAAAATGGCGCGCCCTCAGGAAGCAGTACTAGGGTTGTGGTGCGTCCAGGAAGGACAACATGTATCTTTGAGGGCAGAACAGCAAATTGTAATGTGTTCTTTGCGAACATGGCATTAAGCTAGGATGCACCTTCAAGATCAGACATCAGCTATTCCCTGAATAAAATGGATGTTGTTTGATAATTGATGCGCATTCGAGACAAGTTCAAGGAATTCATCTATAGAAGTTATGCGACTTGAGTAACCAATGCCATAATGAAAGAATCAATCCTCGAGAGCGATCGAATAAGCATTTCGCTGCGACTTCTGCCCCACTAATAGGATTTTATGATATTGACACTCATAAGACGGTAGTGTTATACGTTAATATATAATTGTCAAAAATAAGTGCATTCTGAAATACCAAACCTCGTTATATACCAATCTTAATTTCAACGGTTGAAAATCCGTTAATTTTCAAAGTAGTAGATGGTGGTGTTATACGTCTCAGAATGTCCTCATTTTTGGTAAGAACAAAGAGATTTTTAAAATGAAGATATCCTCAAAATATTATCTTCAAACCCGTTACCGTTACCGTTTAGGTTTTATAAAAAGAAAATGATATCAAAATTGTGAGTGAATCCTCCCTCATACAAAATGGGATTTGATAAAAAATTTCTTATCCTAACAGTTAGGATTCAATTTGGCATTGTTTCTTATTTCCTTGGACTTTGTTCGTGACATATAATACATTTATCCAACTCACTAGAATATGTTTCCTTGACACGTCAGAGAGCGTGAAAATAACGATCGATCAAGATTGTTAAATACTACTCCCCCGTCTTAAATTATAAGTCCTGTTTGAAAAAGTCAATATTTAAAAAGACCGTAGAAATTTACAAAACTGCCCATAATAAATGCTAAATTATTACTATTGTTAAAATTGAACATGTTTAGTATGTAGTAATATTATATATTCGGTAGTAATTGGTAAAAAGGAATATAAGGGAAGATTGTTAACTAATTATATAAATATCATTTTATTTTTAAAAGGAATAAAGTATAACCAAGAAAGATAGTATCGCATTTTTTTCCAAATTATACAAATATTATTTAAGATTTCAAATTGGGTCTCGTTAAAAATGATATTATAATTATAAAAAATTAAGGGTATGTTTGATAATTTAATGAAAAAATATGACTATGAACCGAAGCTGATAACTCTTTTAAGACATATGAAAGTGGAATAGATGACTTAAAATTTAAAACGAAGGGAGTACCATATAAGGATATTTTTTGAGGATCCAAAAATAAGAGGTATTTTTTAAAATTCTCTTTTTTTTTGTCTAAACATAAATTCAGACATATTTTCGTAAAAAACAATCAGTGATAAACACGGGAGTGAGTTTTGAAAGGTTATATATTTTTTACATTTCGTATTTAATTGAGTCATTTCCAATTTCAAAAAATTATGGGCTCCCCGCTCGGACACAAAAACAGAAGGGGGACAACACAAACTCATCCAAACCTTTAGGTGTTTTTCACAGTGGCGGAACCAGGATTTCAAAATAGGGGGGGCTAAAAAAAAAAATTGGCCACACCCAGGTCAACGTGAGAGGGAAACACCACTTCTCCTAATAAGCACTAATGAAATAAGACCACAATCCTTGAGCTAAACAACAATGTACCAATCTCTTCATCAAAACCTGTACCAAGAGAAGGACACATACCAAGCTGTTGTAAAAAATCACCTTTTATCGCGAATTCTTCACTGTTCATGGTAGTTGCGAACCCCAGGGAGATAACACCCTTCAATGTATCGACATACCAACGGTTTCACTAATAAAAATTTACTCTTTCTCCATCGTTCTTTTTATTCCCACTAGCAAAGACGCACACGATGCGTGTACTGTTCCGTTTCATGACCTGCAAAATTGTTGGATAATCATCTTCGTTACCGATTTCTCTATAATACAATTCATGTATTGTATCTACCAACTCGTTACAACTCTTTATAACAACGGTCTCGTCTATGTGTTACATTCTGTAATACCAACTCCAAAACAAGAAAAAAAAATAGAAAGAGATGATCAATCTAAACAAAACTTAAGCAAACTTACTTGGGTGTATTGAGGCGAGTAATCTCTTTACCTAAGACATTTAATGCCTTGTACTTAATGTTTTTACAGTGTATGGCATATGCCTCCAACATTTAACAACACCTTTGGTGTTCTTCGTAGCACTTCGAGGATCACAAAACATCAAACGCGAATAGATGTAGCACGAAACTCTTCTTTAACTCTTGAAGACAATATGTAAACTATAAAATTTCTAGTACTAGTTTATGGCTCTAAAAAACGCTGATGCAATAGAGAGTGAGTTGGGTTTATATAGATGCAAGGAGACTCTTGGAGAAACCTTTTCATGAAGAGTCGTATCCTTTCGTGGAGAGTCACATCCCTTTTCCCAAAGGATTCAAATTTCAATTGAATGGGTTTATATGAATAAACACAACCCTTTACAATTTGGTTGTAACTAACTTAATTTCTATTCAAATTTCCAACAATCCCCCACATTAAATTGAAATTCATGCAAATCTAATGTAGACACTTGAAAGAGTTTGTGCGCGGAACATCACTGCATCAGGAAAGATAGCTTTCGGCTTTGAATCTTCCGTAGTTAATACCTACCGGGTTTACTAGTTGCTCAGTGAACGCAATGTCTTGAACTGATCAACTTTGTGATGTAAAATGATGTAAAATGATGCAATATATAGCACATAACTTATTTTCTTACATATTCGGTTCTCGGTTGTGTTTATTTCAGCCTTGAACGATGCTAGTTTTTCATGAGTGCTCTAGACTAACTTAGCCTTATAGTTATCATAGAAGCAGCCCCACTTATCATTCATATAGGTGATCTCCTATTTAAAAAGTATTCTGCCATACTTTCTTAGTCAAACTAATCCATAAGAATCATTAAGAAAAATTCTCAACCTCTCACTTGACAGGCAACACTGTTTCATCATAGAAATGGGAAAGAGAGTAATCTCTCATAGTGTTTCCGGTGAGTATAAATTTACAACTTGGTTGTCCCTTTTGATCCTAGATAACCATGGGATCTCCGATCGCTAGGTTGGGTCTCCGTTGTAAATACTACTTTATATTTGTAGGCAATAATCCCCTTTCCCTCGATGATGCAATTATAATCTCTCCAGAATTTGTATCATTTGCCGGCTTGATACAATTCACATACACTATTTCTTTTAGATGCACGCATTTTAGAGCAATTGCTAAATGGTCTTATGTCGTCGACGTATTTGTCGAGACATACCATAATTTCCAAACTATTATGTTTTTTTTTCCAAAATAATTATATTGTTTACTCAGAACAATATATTTATTTACAACGCGCGTATACTTTGGCCATAAATATATTTTCAAGAAAGCTCCAAAGTTACTTTTACTTCTAATCCGGCTTTACATCCAAAGTTCCGGAATCCATAATCGATCTCGTATCAACCTTCGTTTGGATAGTTTCCTTGCTATCGCACTCCTTTTGCAATAAACACACATAGTTCCCATCGATGATTTTGAATCATATATGTCTAAGATTTATTTTTCACATCCATTCAACATTTCTTGATATAGTGTCTAGAGTAAATTTTTATCCTCCATAATTTCTCTTTAGACATCTTAGACTTCTACACTTTATGGGTTTTCCGTTACTTACATTGCTTTGCAATTTCCAGTTCAAATTGTACCGTTGACTAACCCAATAATGATCAATTAATTGTTAACCATTGATCATTTTTCACAACATATATACTATCCTGCACTGTTCAAAAGGGCTATCAACATAAACATCAGACAACTATGATGTTAAGACAACATCTTCCCCCATAATTTTTATATAAGGTACAGGTACACTGAAATTAAGAAAATCATTCTTCATTTCTTTCAATGAAATGTATTTCTTTTCAGCGACACGCTACCTTGATCCTAACTTAGCCCAGTAATTTGATCAAAGTTCACACCTCTTGGAACATACATGTGCAACGATTAAAAACTTTCATATCTCTCACAAGTTGTCTACCACTTTGAAACATGTCCCATATTCCTTCTTTCAGAATTTTTCCTGGAGTAATTCTCACTTTATAAAATCAACAAAATTACTTGTGTGAGTCCAAAAATCCTAAAATTTGGTGTGAAGTATTGAGGGGATGTTGTTTAACTCGGTTAAAAGGTTTTCTCCAAAATCCTTTACAATCGGGAGATTTATCCAAATCTCTACCATATTAACATAACTGAACTTTGTAAAAAAAGGATCTCATCACCACGTGATGAATACAAAATTAAAGAAGGAGGTACAAATGTATATTTTTGTCTGCAGAACTCCAACTAGTGGACATATACGATTTCAGTTTGTGCTTTTGTTCTATTTAATTCCGTTTTTAGAACATAGTCAAGTTAATTCTTCTCATCCAAGAGATTCCATTTCTTAGCCATTATATTCATCCTAATGTGAATCTCTTTTAACCATATACCTTTGAATTCAAATATAAATTTCAAATTCAGAGGTAATAACTACCTTTACCACTCTATAGTAGTTAGGGGTGCACATTGTACGGTTCAGTTCGGTTTTTGACCGAACCATAACCGAAACCGAAAGTCTCGGTTTTTCATTTTTGAAAACCAATGATTACCATTAAGAAATTCGGTTCGGTTCGGTTTTGAACCGACTCGGTTTCGGTTTTAAACCGGCTGGTTTTGGTAATCAGGAAATTTTCAAATTTAACAAATTTAACAAATTTAACAAACTTAACAAACTTAACAAATTTAACAAACTTAACAAACTTCTAGATACAATCTTCATGACTACTACAATACACATGGTAATCCAACTAAGAGATACAATCTAGCTTCTGCTCTTTTACAATGTGTTGCTTCTTCCCAATCAGCACCCTGAAGAAAAATCCACGAGCCAACCTTGTTCTGCGGCATCTGCCATCTGCACATGAACAACCTTACGCCCTCTAGTTCTCACACAAGTAACAAAAATATATAATTTTGAGGTTTTCGTTTTTGCTCAAGAAAAATAGACTCAAACAACTCATGCACATGCAGATAAAGAATATTCTAAAATAATGATTCAAACAAAGAATGACTATGTTCTGCCAGAAGATTCACTTGGAAAGGACCCTAAGGCCAATGTGCATAGTTCAAACGGTGACCATCCATTGATCGGAACCGTATGTTCTACATATAGTCACTTTTTATGAGGATTACACTTCATAACTTCACCAAGTCATGAACCTTTAAATCATCTCAAAGTGGTTCATAAGCAATTACTTATCCAAGCTTAATCAACTCAAAAACCACAAAAGAAAATAAACTAATTCATACCCACAAAATCAAAGTTGAAGAAATCTTACTGAAGCTAATTCACATTAAGAGTACACATACTCATCATCCACTAAAACTACAACCATTAATCAATTACACAAAGGAGGATTCCCTAAAACTCACCTAAAGTACTTTGGTAGTTCTACAACCATAACACCACTAACAGACATTCTAAACTTCCAACAACTTAGATGAATCGTGAAAGAACACCGATCAAAGTTAATTATACTTATGAATATAAAAACTTTTACAAAAGAACAGAACTGACTAGAAAAGTGAGACTGGAAGAGAAGGGGAAAAACAAACCTAATGGTGTTACTAGCTAGTTTTCATACGGATCCTGTTACAAATGGGTTTGTTTTGTCTCATTTTTTTAAGGAGCTTCTTATTGAAGATACTGGCTGATGGGAAGGGTGCAGAACATAAACCCAAATCAAAATCAAACTAATGTGTCACTGATTCAGAATCAAAAGAGAGATAGATAAAGAGAGAAGGAAAAGGTAAAATAGAAAGATGAATCAGTTACCATAATTGCTTCTAGTTCAAAGGTCAGAACAACCTATTGCGATGATTACATCCTCCTTCCTGCAAATAAAAACCCTAATTAGAAATCGAAACAAAGTACAAACTAAAGATCTAACAGACTTGTAGTGACCTTACCATTGTCTGATTAAGAAACTAGGGAGATTCTGAAAACTGAAAACAAAAGAAAACCCATGCTTTAAAACTCATTCAAATACAGTAAAATATAAAAAATATTCCAGAATCAATAAAAAATGACAAAAAAGTAACAAGAATGAGGTTTACCTGATGATGAATATTCTGGAGTTCATCACCACCAGAAGTAGTAGAAATAACAGTAGCTGATGTCGTTGATGATGAATCCATATCTTCAATCTTCAGATCGAAGATACATCACTACATGAAAAAGAAATACATCACTACATCAAACATCAAACTGAAGTACATCACTACATCAAACAGCAAACAGCAAACTGAAAGCAAAGTAAAGTAGGCGAGCTAAAATTTTGTCAGACTAGAGGACAAAAGGCTGATATCCTGGTGAAATAACAGTAGCCGATAGTAGAGAAGAAGATTTAAATATCTTCAAATATTTTCAGATCAAGAGAGGGGAAGAAAAGATATAAAAGAGGGGAAGAGTAGAGATGTAAGAGAAGAGAGAGGCGCAAAGAGAAAAATAAAAGAAACCCTAGAAAAAATCGTTTATATACTAGGGTTAGTATCTTACTTTTAATACAACGGTTAATATTATCGTCTTCAGTTTAATCGATCGTCTGTAGAGTAACAACGTCCCCGACCGTAGATCTATCATCCTACGGTCCTTAATAATCGGTTTAAACCGAACCGGTTCGGTTTGGTTTTAGGTGTGAACAAAAACCGAACCGGGGTCAACCGATTTTCTTAAATCTAAAACCGTTGATTACCATTAGATTTTCGGTTCGGCTCGGTTCGGTTTATTAGTGGGACGGTTCGGCCCGGTTTTCCCGGTTTTTCGTTTTTTTGTGCACCCCTAATAGTATGAAAGGATAGCTAGAGACATACTCACGTATGATTATTTGCTTGAGGAAAAGATCGTTAATGCAAATATTCCCAGTAAGCTTGATTCACAGAGTTGTGTATACTGCTTTTTGAATCTTAGATCAAGTTTCAATGCCAAAATTCGTATCATTCAGTGAATGACCCATGAAGGATTATACCCAGATAATACCATCCATATATGTTGGTAACATGGACGTACAAAACTCAAACTTTCAATTCAGTGAATGGGATTCATAACCCCCAAATTTGAAGTGTATACGTCGATACAGATATTCCAGTTACGTACTCTTTTATTGTTCCCTTTAAGATTTAGACGGATTTAGTCGATCAAAGATTACTACTAATCCAATCTAAGCGGAAAACTTTTTGATCTGTTGGTATGGCGCATAGATAACGCCACAAAAGAAAATGGAAATGAAAGCCAGGGGAATATTCTGATCTTGCCTTAATTAGTTGGGACCAATTCAAAGCATTACATTACTCCTAATCCAAACAGACACTAGTCCGCTGGTGTTTGAATTCAAAATTCTAAAGACTTTAATTTTGACCAAACTGTCTTGGATTTGTATTGTTTGACAAATATTAAATATACACTTTACCTTGATGCACATCAACGAATATGCCTTTTCAGATGATTCAATCAAGAGATGTATCATCTAGTTGTATGTACATGTCATTGTATATCAATATGTACTCAGACTATCCTTTATAACATGATATTAACGAAGAGAGTCGATTTAGATTGCGGACATTACATTCAAATCATACGTGAAACCCTCTGGTAAGTGTGGTCAACCCTCTAGTTACCGTTCTCTAATAATTTAACGAGAACTTGCATATATTGTAGAGCATGTGTCGTGCACACCATTCTCTACAACTGCTCGTTGCTTTCAGCAAAGCACTAGTTGGTAACAAAGACTACAAATACAAATTAAATGTCTTAAGATTGTTGGATAATCATATTCGTTACCGATTTCTTTATAATACAATTTATGTATTGTATCCACCAACTCGTTACAACTCTTTATAACAACGGTCTCGTCTATGTGGTATATTCCGTAATACCAACTCCAAAACAAGAAGAAAAAAGTAGAAAGAGATGATCAATCTAAACAAAACTTAAGCAAACTTACTTGGGTGTATTGAGGCGAGTAATCTCTTTACTTAAGACATTTAATGCCATGTACTTAATGTTGTTACAGTATATGGCATATGTCTCCAGCATTTAACAATACCTTTGGTGTTCTTCGTAGAACTTCGAGGATCACCAAACATCAAACGCGAATAGATGTAGCACGAAAATCTTCTTTAACTCTTGAAGACAATATGTAAACTATAAAATTTCTAGTACTAGTTTATGACTCTAAAACACACTGGTGCAATAGAGAGTGAGTGGGTTTTATATAGATGCAAGGAGACTCTTGGAGAAACCTTTTTGTGAAGAGTCACATCTTTTCATGGAGAGTCATATCCCTTTTCCCAAAGGATTCAAATTTTAATTGAAAGGGTTTATATGAATAGGCACAACCCTTCACAATTTGGTTGTAACTAACTTAAATTCTATTCAAATTTCCAATAAAAATATTTCGGGGTAAATTTCAAATAACGTTGTCGAATTACGTTAGCTGAAATTCACCGACAGCTTATGCATACACACCTGCACCAAATACCCTATCTGTCATATCTTGAGACTGGAATACACAATCAATAGTAATATGTGTAAAGCATGTTTAAATAATCTTTGATTATTATGATATCCATGAGTATCTTTGTCTTTCCATGCTATGCACACTTTGTAAGAGTAAGTTTTTATTTTTTTGATAAACTGTACGTGCTTCATAAGGAAGGATTTAGTGGTCAATTGGTGCAGGTGAGATCTCACCGTAGAAAAATCTTTCAAAAAATACTTTCGAAGAAGAAGAAAAAATACGGAGGGTTCGATTGTCTTCGTATATTATTTTTGAGAGGTCTAAAATAGCCTTAATATTTTTGAGAGGTTCAAGTTCGCGATAAAATCATTCAAAAAGCTCATATTTCTAGAGTCGCCACCTGCTATATTCCTTTCGCTATCCAACCTCACAGCATTTGTATCACCTGCTAAGCACCAAGCAGCTACTAATGCTGGTCGCATTTGGAAGCAAATACTCTAGTCTAGTATCCAAAAAGTAAATCCATCTTTGTATGAGTTTTGCGCACACGAAGCCATGTACAGAATATGTGAAAAAAATCATGACGAGATCACTTTTGGATAACTCATGAATGAACTGTATCGAATGTGTTTCATTATATTAACTTATTATATGTTTATATTGTACAATAATTGGTTACAATTTAATCTTAGTAGATAACTTTTCTCCAATTTTCTTTCTCTGTTCTTTCCTTAGCTTTAACTCTGCTAACAAGAAACTATATCGACGGACTAAACTACTGGGCTTGGTGGACTAATGGTGGAATAAAATGCTACGCTTGGTGGCGTAATTAATAATTTTGATTTTGTCCAAGGGTAAAATACTAACGAGGTGAGATTTTATAGGGAGGGGTACAACCAGGTTTAGTCAACCTATGCTTCTGCCCCTGGTTTTTCATGCTCATGACATTTAAAAAGTAAATAAATTTTTCATTGTTCTTTTCCTTGAGATACTTGTCGTGTTTTTACTAGCAACAAAATAATACTCCCTCCTTCCGTCCCATGAAAGATGATCATTTTTTTTTATTTCCCATAATAGATGATCATTTTTATTTATATGCTATTTTTTCAAATAAATCCTTCCTAATAACTAATGTTGTTAAAGTTCTCTAAGAAATATAAATAATTTGGTAGTCATGTTTATACTCATTGTGCAGGGATTTTAAAAAGATTTCTAATAGTATAAAATCTATAAATATCCATATTTTAGTTTGTGAGATATATCAATTTGAAGTTTAAACATAAAAAGGTAGATAAGAAAAAAAAATTAAAAAAAATATTTTATTTCATGTTCTCCTTAAAAATTGTGCAAAGTAAATTAAAACAAGGGTATGGACTAAAAGAGATTTTGAATTTTATTTTTTCTTTTCTTTTTGCTAAGAATATCTTTTTGAATTAGAATAAAATTTATTATGTTATCTTCCCTCTTCAATATATATCTTTTTTGGTTCAATTTCATTTTTAGATTTTGTTGAGGGGAAGAATGATTTTGTTAATAAATAGTCAAATACGGCCTCGTCTTTTTTTGGCATGTTAGATGGTACAAAGGGAATCCATCACTATAAATCATATTCCGTGAGGAGGGGAATCTTAAAACCATCTCCTTCAATGGGTGCTGAATTCACCTATTTTAGGAGGAATCTTATCTTTTTTTTTATTTAACAAATATGGGAATAAAATTTTATCCAAAATAATTTTATTCCTTCCAACCAAACACGTTGGGTATCTTGTAGACAAATATTTTCAAAGCTCCTATACGATGAATCATTTTTAAAGGCTGCAAAATCTTAGAGGACTACGTTTGGATTATATCAGTTGGGTAGTAGGATAGGGGCGTCCTAATGAATAATAAATAACTAAATTACCCTTTAGTAAAATTATATTACCATCTTATCATTCACCCCTAATTAAACCTAATCACGAATAAATCGACTAAGAACAAAGCGAATAATAAATCGCTAAACAACATCAAACACCTCGAAAATCAGTTAAGGGTTCACACATGTTTTACATGAGGTAAAAGTCGGCAAGAAAATCTATTTTCAGTTAAAGACCCATCTACAACTAGGTCAAATCCATGTAGACTAAGAAATATGCTTATTCTTCGTAATTAAAAAACATGCCCATTTATGACTAGGTAGAATCCATCTACAACTAAGAAACATGTTTGTTCGTAACTAAAAAATATACCCATATACGATTAGGACAAATGCATCTACAACTAGGAAATGTGTTTTTTATTCTTTTTCTATATCTCTTCAAATTTATAATTCTAACTCTGATTCTAATTCTGATCCACTAACTTTAAATTAAATCTTAATAATATAATAATAACTAACACTTAATTAATTTAACTAATTAAAATCATTAACACATAATTAAACAAGGTTATTTTAGTATTTGGATAAAAAATTATTAAATTTACTTCGTAATACAGTAAAACCTCTCCAGAAGAATACTCTATATAGGAATAAACTCCATATAAGAATAAAATTTTCTGGTCCCAATTAGAGCCAGTCATATTTAAAAATAAACTCCATATTGGAATAAGTCTTTTTTTTTTTTGGTCCCGTCTTAATAAACTTACCTCCATATAAGAATAACTGATATTATAATATAAATATATAGATCTTTGTTATACTACATCAAAGTTTAAGATGAAGAAAAATACTTATCTAAAGTTGTTTGAGACAATAACTTAATTAATTCTTAGGTACATATTTGTGTTTTTTATGTACATGGATATATTTTTCCTAGGTTCATATTTGTGTTTTCTATGTATGTGTATGTATTTTTCCCAGGTGTATGTATAATAATTTATATTTTTTTAATTTTTGTAAAAGGGACCTCCATATAAGAATAACCCCATATATGATTTTTTTTCTAGTCCCTAAAATATTCTTTTAGAGAGGTTTTACTGTAATTACTATTTCATCTCAGCCCCTCAGACTTCTTGCAGCCCGCCCTTAAAAAAACCATCTAGGTAGGGGTGAGCATATGAACCCAAACCCACCAACCCGACCCAATCCATCCGTAGTTTTATGGGTGGACACCCAACCCGTTCTTGAACGGGTTAGACATAGATGCATTTTCAAAATCCACTAAATAGTGGGTTGGATGCGAGTGTAAGCCTAGAAATCCATTAGACACCCACACCCGCTATGTTTAATGGTAAATAGGAAATTTATAAAATACAAAGGGACATATGTATATTTTGAAGGTACTATATAACTTTTAATGTTTTCATTCTAACCTAGTTATACCAATGAATCAAATTTGTAAGTTAACAACATTGAATGTTCTCTTTAAATATTATTTTTGATTGTTGGGATGATATTATTATAATTTTAGCATTGCTATATTGTAATAACTTTATATATTCTTTAAATTTCAGTAATTTAATATTTAAATTAGTTTTGTTGCTAACTGTTACTTTTATCAATTTTTCCAAATAAAACATATGAAATCTTTGGATTTACCCGTCTAGGAATTACTAGATAATCCTATATTAGAGACCCGTTTTAACCTCTAATCCTATCCCAAAACCCGGTTTAACCATTAATCCAAAAACAAGTAATTGTACTAGTTTTCTTACTCGCACGTCCAATTCACGTGAGAAGAATGAAAAACAGATTTTCAATATCCCATAAATACCCCTCTCTTGGACGAACTATAAATTTAGGCAAAATCAAAACTTCCAAAAAAAATCGTCAATTGGCAGCTTACAGATTTTTCTTCTTTTTCTTCTCTTTCTGCTTCAGTGGTGTTTTCAGTTTTAGGGTATCGTCAATCTCCAAACATTTTTCTTTAATCTTCTTCTCTGTATTTTTCTCCAGGTATCGTTGGTCGGTTGTCAGCCAAGCAAAATTAATTCAAGTTCTTACTTCACTAATATAGATTAAAGTATAGTAATAAGAACAAGTTCGTTCCCACAGAGAGGCAGGTGATTGTTAATTACTTTTGATTACTTATGTAAACAGGG
>JAJJMC010011514.1:0-27712 GCA_023531435.1 Papaver californicum | reverse complement strand
TGTTTGGAGAGAGGCAACAAAAACTGAGTATCAGGCGCTGGTTGATGCAAACACATGGACCTTAGTTGATCCACCAGATATTCATCACAATATTGTGGGCTGCAAATGGGTATTTCGAATCAAGTACAATCCAGATGGGTCTATAGCAAGACACAAAGCCCGTCTAGTAACTAAAGGATACCATCAGCAACCAGGCTTAGACTATGAGGAAAATTTTAGCCCAGTTACAAAGCCAAAAACAATACGAGTTGTCTTGTCTCTTGCAGTTCAATTTGATTGGAAAATCCATCAACTTGATGTATCAAATGCTTTTCTTCATGGGGAACTAAAGGATGAAGTATATATGACCCAACCACCGGGTTACATTGATGCAACCAGGACAAAAGCAGTGTGTCTTCTTCACAAGGCAATCTATGGTCTTAAGCAGGCGCCCAGGGCCTGGTATGAAAAATTGAGTGCAAGCCTGTTACAGTTGAACTTTGTTCAACCCAAAGCCGATAGCTCACTATTCGTTTATAAACTGGATTCTCTCATTACAGTTGCTCTTGTATATGTCGACGACATTGTGTTAACAGGTAGCTCCAACACTCATCTCAAGCATGTTATTCAGCAACTGCAAATGCATTTTCCGATCAAAGACCTGGGCGATTTAAGCTATTTCCTGGGCCTGCAAGTAACAAGATCCGCTAACTCATTATTCCTTGGGCAAACCAAATACGCTGTGGATCTTCTAGTCAAACATCATATGGATGGTTCAAAACCATG
The DNA here is from genome assembly GCA_023531435.1 of Papaver californicum. Classification (NCBI taxonomy): domain Eukaryota; kingdom Viridiplantae; phylum Streptophyta; class Magnoliopsida; order Ranunculales; family Papaveraceae; genus Papaver; species Papaver californicum. The sequence continues at coordinate 26,947 of JAJJMC010011514.1, read as the reverse complement.
CCAAACACCATTAGCTTCATCCACTACTCTAAGCAAAGAATCAGGAGCATTGTTGGCTAATCCAACTATCTATCGGTCTTTAGTTGGTGCGTTCCAGTATTTAACTTGGACGCGACCTGACATATCCTTTGCGGTAAATCTTGTGTGCCAATATATGCACCAACCAAGAACGGAGCATATGGAAGCAGCAAAACGTATCCTACGTTACATAAAAGGGACGCTACACTATGGACTTGTGTTCAGCAAGGGTACAACAATGCTTACAGGATACTCTGATGCGGACTGGGCTGGGTCTGTTGATGACCGAAGATCAACAGGAGGCTATGCCATCTTTCTCGGCTCCAATATCGTATCCTGGTCTTCTCGGAAACAGACGACGGTTGCTCGTTCTAGCACGGAAGCTGAATATCGCACATTGGCGCACACAGCGGCAGAGTTAGTGTGGCTCTGTTCACTTCTACGAGAATTGCACTTTCATCCAACCGGAGTTCCTCGTATCGGCTGCGACAACATAAGCTCTATCAGCTTAGCTTCAAATCCGGTGCAACACTCTCGAATGAAACATGTTCACATCGATTACCATTTTGTACGTGAACTAGTCCATGATCATGCTCTAGAAATCTACTATGTGCATACCCTACATCAGCTAGCCGATATCTTCACCAAAGTTCTACCAGGACCCAGGTATACAGACCTTAGAAACAAGCTCAGAGTTGTTACTCAACCCATAAGCTTGAGGGGGGATAATAGTTATACACAGTCACCCGATTGATGTGAGTCACACGAGTGATCTTACCTGGCATCCAGCCTGTCTGTGAGTCACACGAGTGATCTTACCTGGCATCCAGCCTGTAGTGGCTAACTGACTGTTGTGTAAAGCGTGAGTTGAGTCTGTATAAAAGCTAATGTCCTTGTTCATTAAAGAGTAACAGAGATTGAATTAAAATTCTTTTAATTCCATTACATCACCTCAAATCTGCTTATATACAATATCTACAATGAAAATTTCCCTGCCTTCGAAATGAACAGTAAGGAAGAATTCAGTCAGACTGAAAGAAATTATATTTACATTCATGAATTAGACATCGACGTTACAAGGCGGCTTTAACTAATAAGCACCGAAGAGCCAACCACAAAAACATTTACATTCAGTAATCCTGATAATATTCTAGCTATTGTTGGTTTTGGCTTATCTTTGACCAAAAGAGATTACCAAGTGAGAATCTCCCTTGTTCTTGGGGAGGTGATTTCGAAAGACTATCCTCTTTAACATGTATAATTGAATGGCTGATCTCGCACCTAACTGCCTTTATTGTTCCACTGTTGACCTCATTCCCTGATGCATCGGTAATATAGAACATGTTAACAGCTTGAGACCCCCTCGTCGTAACCTCAGCCCTTGAAACTGATAACCCATTTTCTCTGAATATGCGTGTTACATCCGATAATAGTCCTCCCCGGTCCTCACCGCATAGTTCAAGTCTTATTCCCTGGATCATATAAATGTAACAGAGGAAAAGTTAGCATCTAGTGGAATCGGATTGTAATCCAGCGCAAACGGAACATGTGGTAACAGAAGATTCTTTTTATGGCTATACATACCTCTGATGTACGCCTTTGAAAACCAGCCTCTAAGCAATGGATCACGCGTTGTCTTTCGGCTTCATAACTAATTGTACACCCATCTATATGTCTGATGTAGAATTCCTATTAGCGCAAAAACAATGTAAACATAAATCAGTGTCTCATTTACAAAGGAGAAAAACACAGACTGGCAACAAAGATCAACATCGTGAAGACAAACCTGATAAGCCTCTGGCTCTTCAGCCATGATAGTTGCATGGAATACCACATACTGCATGTCCGTTAATGTGCAAATGGTGTCAAAGAGCAACTTGGGCCGGTCTGGACACCTCAAATTAACAACAGTATAATCCTTATCTGAACAATTCGCAACAGTCACTGAGGGTTTGTTTTCATCACTTGCAATATCTTCCTTAATACTATCCCTGTCATAGTCGCGATCAGCGTACATCGATGCAACCTTCTACCGGTATGAGTATAACCTACTGAAACAGCGGTTTTGTTTATCTTTAATCCCTTTGAGCACGTACCGAAGTAGAAGTTTGATCTTAGCGAGTCGGTCGGGGTCATCAATTGGTCCCCCGGTCACTCCATCAGTTATATATACAACAGATGCCATTCTTGAATTGTGAGTCCATACCTCAGAAGCTACTACATTGCATCTGAGGTCTGTAAGAACAGCAAAAATATCTGAGAGTAGACCAGGTCGGTCTTTTCCAGTTAATTCAATTGTTGTATGCTCGGTCGCTGCTTGAACACCGACTGACCTTCTCAAGGTCCAAAGACTAAGCACTCTTGATCCAAGTGACTGCAAATTTGTAAAAACAAAAAATCACCTCAATACCAAATATGCTGCCCAGTCGCTAAAAATCCAGTAAAATCAAACTAGAGCTCCTTCCTTGTACCAATTACCTATTTCGGCATTTATAGTTCTATATATGAACGAGAAGTCTAACTTATATAAATGCTTAAAATGACATTGCCATTTTAAGCATCTAACAAAATTCAGAGTTAAACACTTATTAATCAAACCCAAAACTGCAAATTTACCTGCTGAATTCGATCCGAGACTTCTCCACAGACAGCTTATTGCCATCTTGGTCAGTTACATGGAATACTACAAAACACAGAAAGTAAGTTATACATTTATCGAAAAAGTCACAAACAATTTTCTCTGCAAACACCGTTAGAATAAGACTTACCATCCATAAACCATTCACCATCAGAAGAAATGTATGCTCTTTTAATAGTAAGATTCAAATCAGTTAGAGCTTGTACAACCTCTAACAAACTTCCATGTTTATTCGCACTATCTACCTGAACCAAAAGAAAATGAAAATTTTCTCAAATTACATATATTAAGCTACGCTCAGTAACCGGGAAAATATTGCCCCCTCCTCGACATTAACATAGAACTCAAATATTTTACCCCTTTTTTTCCCATATATTTTATTGACTCAGTGCAAACTGCAGTCAAGCATAACGCAAATTTTCTGGATATTAATGCGAAAATTCTCAATAGGAAAAAAGTATCTGGTTACCTTAATCAAAGTAGTATTTCTGCTTGAAGTATTATCAACAGTAACCCTGCAAAAACACAAGAATGAAAGCATTTTAACACAAAATTAATCATTTTGAAGAAACATAACAAGAAACGGTTAGATAGATATTAACCTTGGTGGTTTTATTCTAATAGCAAGTTTCTCAAATTCATCATCAATATCAAGAGAAGGTGCCCAGTAATCCATTAAGTCTTTCTTCTTCTTCTTCTTCTTGGTGCTGGTTAAGCTATTCCTTTGTTCTTCCTTTAGTTTGTGTGTTTGAATCGGAATTGAACGAAAAGTTTGCAAGGAGAGGGAGACAGAAAGACTGAAACAGAGTGAGTGAGTGAGTGAGAGAGGTTGTTGTTGGTTTCTACTTCTTCTTCTTCTTGTCCCTAAATAGTGGTTGCTTGATTTTGTCGGTCAATCCCATCAAGAAATCTTTAATAATAATAAACAAAATGAGAAAAGGAAAACAAAAACAATTCTCTCTGCTAAAGTGTGGTCTGGGAATGGGACCTGGATCCATACTACAAATCCACACATGGCTGAAAAACACCAGGGGGCTACGCATGGCTTATAAACACCAAGGTCAAGTGTACCACTCTGTCTCTGTGTGATCTCTCAAGTCTTAACGCCTAAAACCTAACATGATATTGTCTCCGAGATTTTCTTGAGTATCAGAGTACAAGTCCCCCTTGCAAATGCTTTGTATTGTATCCATTTCTCCGGTGCTGTTCAAGTGGTTCTACTCACCACTAGTGTATGGCATCTGAGTTAGGGTTTTCTTTTGCATCCGGACTTATCCCAACTCTTGCTAAACATATATTATATATACCAGCAACTATAATCATTGGATCAAATGACGGACCAAATCCATATTTGACCTTTGGTCCGTCCAAATTAAAAATTAGTGGGGCGAGTATAAGTGGTCTTTGGTCCACTTTCGGCACTGTTTAGGATAAAAAATAGTCTGAAAACTGGACCAAACGAGGTTATAGTCGAGCGTTGCGCTAGGTGTCCGGCTCGTGCTAGGCGTTGCGCTAGGTCTCCGTCTCGTCGCAGGCGTAACGCTAGACTTACGTTTCATTTACCGGGCGTTAACCAAAATTACGCCTGATGAAGCGTTCACCCAACGTTGCGTCCAGCGGAGCGTTACGGTAGGAGCACGCCCAATGAGAGGCGTTAACCAAATCAACGCCCAAATCAAGCGTATGTCCACGTCTCCGCCTAAGTGTGGGCGTCTGTCTATAGCTCCGCCTACTTCAAGCGTACGTATATGGCTCCGCCTGGTTGTGGGGCGTTACTCTGGGCGAGCGCCTATCCAGGTAGCCGTTGAGAGTTTGTTACCGTTGATCAACGACTATATTTTGGTTTGTATTTTGATATACCTATAAATCAATTTATACCTTTCGTTCCCATTTCAAAACCACACCTTTCACATTTCAAATAACCTAATATAAAGATTATTTTTCATAATTATAGCTTACGAAAATTTTAGTATTAATGCAGAGAATTTTACCATAGAGGAAGATTTATCCCTATGTCGAAACATAGTATTATATTATCCAGCAAGGGGTCATGAACGTCGGATGAATGGTTCAATGAGCATGGAATGGTTAAACATATCCATGCTAACTTTTATAATGAAACTGGTAACCCCAATAACCGGAACAGAGCATGCCTTTTTTGTTGATTTCAGGAAATAGGTAGGGCAGTACTACAATTTTTCACTTTAACCGCTAAGGTGAATTAAAGAAGAATTAATAATAAAACTGATGATGAAGTTGTAGCCATATCTCTGGAGGAATGAAGAAGATGGAAAGGTTCAAATTTCAGGCACCAACCTCATTTCGAGATCTTAAGGGTGATGGAAAAATACAACTCTTTTGTGTTGATTGTTCTTCGAAGATGTTTAGATCGTCATCCAGGGCGTTATACGACCCGTTGAAGGTTTGATTATAGGTTTTGTGGGTATATTTCTTTGTAAACCTTCACAAGATATAACTCGTCCGTTGGGGCCACCTAATGGTTTAAAGGCTTGTTGCACGTGCTAAGTGCAATCGCAACTCCTGCGAAAATGAGATATCTTGGCGTCGTCATTGTCTTTTTTAACAGGTTGACGATCCTTTCTAGAGGCTATGACCACACTAAATTTATAATGATGACTCTTTACCAAAAAATACCCGTTCCTCTGTCCAATTACATAGATGTCGTATTGCTTTTCGAAAATTATAAATGACGATTGTCAAAAAGTTATCAGGGTCGTTATGGTTTTACAATACGATCATGCCAATCCTAGAAACAATATTGCGAATTTTGAATTTGTAAAATATGGTTGACTAACCCAACGATTTTTTTTTTTGAAAAACTAGTCGTTGGTAATTAAACAATATAAAAGGAAACTATCCCTTTCAAGGTGATTCTCATTCTCACCTAACCCTTTCATTCTCAATCTCCCCTATCCCTTTCAATCTCATTTTCCAACTCATTCTCACCCGATCTTTTCAAGCACTAAATATGGTAATTCCATACACTAATGATGAAGATGTTACCATTGTTAGATCGTGGGTTACGATCACAAAGCACGACTACGATAGAGCGTAAATTACCCAAAGTAACGAAGCCGTTAATGAAGACATCTTGGATCAGACATCCGATTCTTGGTGGAAGCGTTTGCTTAAGATTTTTGTGGGATTAGACGGAAATCAAAATTATAGGACGTTCAAAGTCATTAAGATAAGGTTTGAGAAGTTGGTTCAACGATTGGAAGCTTTGAAACAGGAAATGAAAGTTGTAAAAGAAGCCCATCCCACCGAATCTAGTGCGACAAGAGTAAGTATGTCAATTAATAAGTCGTTCATCAAAAATAGTTTTCAAACATACAAACTTATAATTGATTTGTTTAATCTTTAAACATATATATATACAAATTTAATTAACAAAAGATTAACCTAAATCATAATCTAAACCTATGAAATCAATTACAATTTATATCAAAGTTCAAATTTATTACCTTGTTTGCTTTGATTTAATATTAACTTTTAGATTACTTGTAACAAATCTGCCAAGCTTTTGCTAATTTGAAAAGAGGTTGAGCTTGATTTGGAGGGAGAAGTGGGTTGAGTGGTAGGCGGCTGGTTTGGAGTGCGTCTATGTTTCCGTTTGAGAGGCTTCAGGAGAAAACGAAAGTTTGGAGTGGGAGAAGAGAGTTATGCGGGTAACCAAGAGAATGCTCACCCATCAGGCGCTCACCCAGCTGTCCACCTGGTGAGACGCGCGTTCGACTAGGGAAGCGCCTGATAAACCAGGCGGATGGCTAAGCGTGCGCCCGTCTCAGCATTCCCATGTACAAGCTGCACGTGTTAGAAAAATTACGGGCCTTTGGCTATGATTCCGCCCCATCAGGCGTTCGGCTAAGAGAGCGCTTGTCTCTGGGGCGTGTATCTAGGGGTGCGTCTATCATCAGGCGTTCTTTTGGGTTACGCCTCCCATCGAACGTTCACCAAATCTCCGCCCCACCCAAACATATTCATAGGTGTACGCCCGTTTCAACAGACGTTACCTTAGACAACCGCCCAACTCCAGGCGCTACCTTAGACAACCGCCCGATCAAATTTACTCGTGCACCCGCTGCTTTTGAGGCGGACCAAAGAGTAAAAATTTTACTCTTTGATCGTTTGGTATACTCTCGTGAATGTGGTTGCTCTTAGTGTGGAAACCAAACCCAATATAAATCATACATGTATTTAATCTCTGAGTAAAATAAAAAGTCAAAAACTCCTCAAAGTTGCAAATACGATGTATGCCTAAAAGGATCTTTTCTTAGCAGCCGAGTAGATGGACTGGTCAATACCTGTCGATAACTATTTGACTAACAGTACTAACCGATAAATCCCAAGTAAATTTAGATCGACACTTCATGAATAAGTTTACACAAAAATTGGACTCGCTTTTTAGTTTTTGTGATCTACTCGTTCTGTCCAATGTACTCGATCGAGATTGAGACACTGAAATCTTCGGTGAAATTTGGGATTGAGACACTGAGATTTTTCGTAAAATTTTAGTATGTTTATTTTCAAATTTTGCATCCGTAATATATATGTTAAGTATTTTCCATACTTTACATATATTATTCGTAGATATATATAAAAAAATAACATTAATTTTAAGAAAGGTAAAAAATATCGAGTTTTTAAGGGTGGGTTTGATTTTTTGTTACTAAATTTTCATATGTCTCGGTAGAATCTTGGTTCATTTCGATGGAATCTCGGCTGTCTCTGCGAGTTTCTCGATCAGATCTCGTCTCAGCGAGATTGAAAAACTCGTCTCGGTCATGAACCGATACTGGTTCTGTCCAACATATATAAGCCGAATAGGTGATCTGATCTACTCGTTCTGTCCCATATATATAGACGGAGTATATAAAGTTTCTTATAAATATCAATTGTCTTTTTTGTTTTACCCCTTTTTTTATTCCAAATACTAGAGACATAAATTGATACCCATATTTTTTAAATAAAGGTATATGTGGTAAAAATCTTCTTGCAATTTGATTTTCACATATCTAATGAGACAAAATATTTTTTCCAAAACTCCACCTTTATATGTGGGACGGAGAATTAGTATTAGATTTCATTTCTAATAGCATCGAGAATGTTGGATGCTAAAACGGGAAGTTATAAACTAAATATACTAAGAGCAAAGACAATGAGGTGGGCATTTTAGCTAATTTGTCAATTACCACCCAACAGTGGGATGGGCAAACCTAAAAAATGGATTGACAAATGGGCATTTGTGGGGGTTTGCCTATTGAGGTGTTAGTTGAGTCGATCGAATCAACATGAGACGATCGACGCATGTTGAGCCGCTCGGCCTAGGTAAGGCCAAGCGGCTCAACATAGGTCGAGTAAAATATTTTTTTATTTAAAATATAGTTAAGTTAGTTATTTTAATTTATTATATATATATATATATACTGATTTTAAAATAGAAATTGGTCCCATTTAACTAAAAAATTATTTGTTTATATAAAAAACGGACCCACCAATTAAAAGAAATATTTGTTTATACAAAAATTGAGTACACTTGGCTAATTTGCTAATTCTTCCACTTCCCAAAACCGAGTTTGCCAAGCCACGTGACTTGGCATATTGGCTAAAGTGCCAATGCCCACTGGAGTTGCTCTAAAAGCTTCTCCAATGGTTGTTGTGTGTGTTTTCTAGGTGACAACACAAACAAGACATCCTCATTCCAATTTTTCCTTAAGTTTAAGGAAAAAAAAATCATCACCAATCGTGATGTTTGTGATCTTTTTTAAGTAAATGTAAATTTTATTTTTAGTAATTTTAAAATTTTATTAGAGTTAAAAATAGTTATTTAATATATTAGAATTAATTTTAATTAAACAAAAACTTACTAAGATAGAATGAATATCTATCCTATATGGATTTAAATATTTATTTTCCCATACATTCCATTGGAAAAGCTTTAACATTGTAACATCCACGATATTTAATCATAAAGGGTAAATGAGTAAACATGTATGGCCGGATTTTAACTGAGCATATACCGTGAATAAAACATATGTCGGATTTTATACTGAGTCTAAGATAGGAAGAGTTTTAAGTTAAACTTAAAGCTATTGGAAGAGTTTCAAACTCTGCCAAGATACCTAGAGATGAATAATACAAAAAGAGTTACTTTTAACGGAGTTTGAAAATCCGTCTTATATCTTAATCTCCGTTATTTTATATTTGAAAATTACTAAACTTGTATTGTTGATATTTTAATAAAAATATTCGTTCTTAATCTCCGTTATTTTATATTTGAAAATTGCTAAACTTGTATTGTTGATATTTTAATAAAAATATTCGTTCATAATATGATCTGCAAAGTAGATTTTGTTTTTTACATGTATCATTCACTTGATAACACTTGGTTTGAAATAAGTTTTTTTTTTCGATATGTTCAAAGTATTCCACAAGTTCAAGTTTTGCTCGTATAAATTGAACCAACCCTTCATCGTATCGGGATTGAATCCGTCCCAATAAAATTTCCCATTTAACGGAGGCATCGGATAACCGGGTTTTAACCGGAGATCGATAAAGTGGTTTCCCCAGCCAATACAATCACCATTTTATGTTTAAGTTTCTTGACACATATTTTTTTCATAGGGTGAATATAACACTCCAACCTTTTGAGAAATATTGGACCACACAATTGAATATGTCGGTGATTAAGTGCCCACACACTGGCATTTGCATCCAATGATTTCTTGTAATAAGATTTTCCTCGTGTAGACGATGTTGAAATTTAAAAAACTCCTTGTTCACCCTAAATTTCATTCATCATTGTCTTGTAAAATGGAGGGTTGGCTTATAGTGTTGTCAATAACGTTTGACTCATGTAGGTGATTTCGCACCCACAGGCCTTGACCCATATTGTAAAGAACCCCAACTGTCCAACCGTAAAGTGAAAACCAGAACTACCATCTGGAGGGACGTCGTCAGTACATATGAAGTACTCTTAAATGAATTCAGGTAGGTACGCCAAAAACCTTTCATCAACAAATATTGGCTTATTATCATTTGCTTGACTATATTGTTGGTTGGGAAAGATGGGAGCCTTTAGCTTGACATCTCGTATTGTTGGTTGGCTTGGTGGCGAAGGAAACATCGAAACTTTTTTATTCATATCTAGTTCAATTGGTTCTCCTTTTTCCTCACTCCTCCAACCACGTTTTTTGACTCCTCGGTGTACTCGTGGGACGATGGATCTTTTTGATTGGTGATATTCTTAGCCAACTCTTTAGCGTATTTCCTTGTATACCCCTATCAATTTGTTGGATACCCAAGAAGTTTGGATCTTATCCTACCTTTGGGTTTGACCTTAGGTGGTTCTTGAATAACCTCCGAAGTGTATGGATGAACGATTGTCCTCATGTTGTCCCAATTTTTTTTATTGTTGCACTATGTTCACGTTGCGGTACATCTCGATTACAGTTCTTCCAAGATATGTGCCCCAAAACTCTTCTCCGGGATGTTCCGTGGGAGGAGGGATGGAACTTAATATCTGCCACAATAGATCAATGTTGCATATTGGAATCACAATATTTTCATAGTTAAGTATCATATTGTGATAAGGTAGTCTCATAGATGTCTTAATCTTATAAACACACCATCTTCCGGCTTGGTGTTCCAGTCCTTTATCAAGTTCACCGTCAAACATCAATTTCTTAATACACACATGGGACATGTTATAATGGATTCCATGGAGGTACTGTTCTTTGGAAATTTTAGTGATCTTGAAGATCGAGCTTTTTTGGAACTTCTCTTAGATTCTATAAATGCCACTAGTGAAGTACTTTTCCATAGCCTTGAACACGGTCACAAAATTATCAATACACTAAACCGGTGATAACACGATTCTACCGTACTTTGTCGTATGATTTCCCTAGTTTTTATAGTGGGTGGTATATGAAAAGGAGAGGGAACCTAGTACACCACCAACTTTTTCGTTTGTGAACCTGTATGGATAAACCTTGTATAATCAATACGTTTAGATCTTAATACCGCAAGAACTAGTCTTGACAAGATCCATATTTAAGATTGTAAATACAAGATCAACCTAGTATGATCTACATTCCAAGATCCAAATTCACTAAGAACAAGTCTTGTAAGATCTTTACCGACAAGAGAAACTGTCTAGGTTAATTAACATAATACTTGTGATATTTCAATTATGGAGATACAATATAGTGCGGAAAGAAAATAACACAAGACACCATAAATTTTGTTAACGAGGAAAACTGCAATCTAACAGAAAAAACCCCAGACCTCGTCCAGTTTTGAACACATACTGTATTAAGTAGCTACATACACTAGCCTACTATCAGACTTTAGAATGAAATATAATCGAGACCGAATATTCCCTCCAAGATATTCATCTACAGTTGTTCCCCTACGTCTCTTGGATCGCGCAAGACCCTACACATTTGATTCTCCTGGAAGGCGTCCTTCACAGGCCTAGGAATTGCTCCACACTCCTTTGTGAAGACTAGTGATACCATTCCTCCAACAAGACACATATTTGATTTCCTTTATATATGATAATGAATGCAATAAAAATATATTTTCTTTGAGAGATCTCCATGTAAGAAAGATGTCAAAGCAAACCTCAACAATTAGGGTATATACTCTTCAAAGTTGATAGAGATACCTAACTGATTCTACTTCACAAGATCTATCTAATTCAAACTTAGATCATAATCTTATAGAACTAACAAGGTCTGAAACAAAGAACTCCTTGTAGTTTCTACGATTATTCAAGAAGGACCTTTAGGATAGGCAACACAAACTTTTAGGATAGAAAAAAACTAGGTTGACCGAGATAAGATTCTGGATAACAAAGATCTATCAAGTAAAAGATAGTCTGATCGAGATTGAAAAATCCTAATTGAATACTTCAAAGTCGTAACCTATTACAGTTCGGAAGAACCTAGGTTCATGGAGGATGATTTTTACAGCAACAAGAATGCACATCGTGTAATGATTGATAATCTTAGTTGCAGGGAGTTCTATTTATAATGATGAATAAGGATAGGTTTCTTAAAGTTCAAGCAACGATTACTTGTATCCAAAGTAAGTTCGTAAACAATTTTCATGTTTATGAATCACTTTGATCCCAAGTAATCTCTATAATGCTTAGAATAGTTTTTTACTTTTATTCCAAGTAAGTTTAAAATATTCGAGCAATAAAGTTTTTTCCTTTCCAAGTACCTTCAAAAGCAAGATACTTCTAAAGTTTAGCTTCTACTCAATTAGGAAAAGAATTAACTTACTCACAATAGCATGGTACTAAGAATGAAAACCAATAAACGTACGAGAAGTTTTCTTTTCCATACAAAGAAAAATAGTGTATGCATGTATTTATCTATAAGGACCATGCACCATAAGTTCACGTTCTAACCAATATGGTCCGTGAATCAATCAAGCAAATTGTGGAGTTCAGTAGCGTCCAACTCTAACATAGTTTGTGAACTGATGTTTCTGTTTACGAACTCAAAGCATAAGGTGTCAACAAAAAATACCTTAGATTTCATAGTTCGAAAAATCTTTGCAATTCTTCGATGTATACAGAAAACACCTCAAAATGCATAGTCGCAAACTGTAGAAAGTAGTTCTCGAACTCTAAGAAATTTATGGTTTTCAACAGAAAAGCTCTCAAATTGCATAGTTTGCGAACTATCAAAAGTGGTTCACAAAATCTAAGGAAATTTGGAGTTTTAAGGTACTTCATGAGCAAACATAGTTTATTGAACAAAAGAGTTGTTTTCAACCTCAAATGCGATAATTCCTTTGGACATCCATTGCTTGAGATTAGTAAAGTACAAGCTTGAAATCGAAACTTCTTTTTTGTTTCTCGTCAATTTACTAGAGTCAATGACATTGTCTCAGAAGATATAATAGTATAAAACAATGAGTCAAATAAGATAGTCAATCTTAACACACATTTGTTGATGAAATTCTCATTGATTTTTTCGTGTAATCTTCAATCTTCAATCTTCAATGGTACTCGATGATTTCTGAAACTCAACTACCTAACTCTGATCCTAGTCCTATACTGACTTTACATCTTCCATTTCTCAACGCATTTCTTTAGACAAAGACTCTGTTTTTTCCTCTTTTCGGATGGTAAATATTTCTCAGAACATGGAGTGTGAATCAAACCCATGTTTGAATTGAAATTGAGATACTATAAACATTAAATCAAGAAATAGTTTTAGTCATCTAACATTGACAACTTGTTGGTTCAACCTAGCAGTGCTCTCATAGTATATGCATAAAAAAACCTCTCTTTGTGCGGTTCCAACTATTGTTTATGAAAATATAGTCCAACATAGGGGTACTCGGGGCTAGTCCGATAATCGATAAATGTCTCAAGATTTAGCCAATAATCTTTCTCAGTGATAGACCAAAAAAATGAGTCCTTTCACCTTGAAACAATACATTTAATTTAATTTACTTGATTTTTGTTCATCAAATTCCTCTCTCGCTTCAGCTTGTTTATCTTACGATAATTTTTTAATCTGATCATATGCACTTTTCTTTGGTGGTTGAATTATAGAACGTACAAAGAAGGTTTTATGTGATGAAATTTTAATTATACCGCAAGAGCACGACTATCGATGAGATAGTATGCAAGCACGGTTCGTTCCACAGGGATTTCAGAATTGTAATTCCTAGTTTTTATTTCATTAATGTGCTAAAGACAAATGACTTGTTGATTCTAAAATTCTAAAAATGATAACTAAATAATAGAAAACCTAGGACTCGAGATTTCATCACTACTATGAAAACTAGATGTTTGTAACTATTTTCTACAATTTTCTCAAATTATTACTCGATACGATTTCGGACAAAATGTTATGTTTAGAAAACTATGGAAATTTTATTCTAATTATTTTTCTCAAAAGATTAACAATTATCTTCATTATAGAATGCTATTCTCTAAAAAGAATATTTAAAACAATTATTTAAGCATTAAAGGACACATGAAGAAATTATTATCAATATTAACCAAGAAATAGGACCATGAGAAATTGTTATAGAGAATAATTAAAACATGCTAACAAACAAAATAGGACTTCATCTCTAATCCTAGGGAAGGAAACTAGCTACTCATCGCAATAAGAATGAAAAAAAAAACTCTTTTTATTCATGATTCAATAATAACTTTACAAAAAGAACTGACTAATTGAGTCGCTGAATCAATAGAATTACCTATCCAATAAACGACTGGCAGTGGGTGCAGTTGGAGAAGGACTGTTTTTTTCTGTATTTAAACCATGATCTGTCACTGTTACTGTAGCAAGAACTGTTGCTAAAACTGTTTAATACAAACGATTAGGTAACATATTTTAACAACAATTACCCTTTTGGTAACAATTTCTTCAACCTTTTGGTGACGTTTTCTTCATCTTCTTCTTCAACAACAACAGATTTTTGTGATTTTGATTTTTTGGTTTCTGGCAGAAGCAAACCTCTCTCAACTTCTTCCCATCGACTTGTATTTATAATACAACACCATATAACTCAATTAACTCCTCCAAATCTTCTAAAATCTTCTCACAATCGATGAAATATTATCTCGGCCTGATTTTTCTATCTTTTACAAATCTTGGAAGTTAAGTCTGATACAAAGTCTTTAATTCGAATTAACTTCTTAGCAAACTCTTCACTCGAGAATAAAATCCCTGCCTTATTCAAACTCGAGAATATTTGCTCTTTAACCAAATCAAACCGAGAAGTATTCTTTCCCTTATTTACCGTAACTTACCCTTTTGACGAGATTTCTATTGATCTTTTTAGTCTCCCAACCGTGTACAAACTTCTAACAATAAGGAAAGGAAATATCTTTGTCTTGATCTCTCACAAAATCTTCTAAAATCTCGTTTGTATTTCACGCTGATGATATTTGATTTTTTCAGCCACCTTTGTTGTTTGAATTTGAGAAGAAGGAGTGGGCGCCTCAAACCAAGGCATGGATGCTTCTATCAAAATTCTGGATGCTTTTATCAATTCATTGGGGGTACCTTTATCACTTTTTAAGCTAATTTTTCCGCAAAAGTTTATTCTTCTAAAATACCTACAAACTTAATAAATACACAATATTAGTACAGATAAAGAGTACTTTCAATATAAATAGTGGGACAAATAGAGACAGAAATATGTGTCAATCATTATGCTAACGGGAACACTACCTTTATTGTGTTCATTAGTGCAACTTCGTTGTCGGTCATTATAACCCTAGGAATATCATCACCTCGGAAGATTGACTTTACTTGTTGTAGTGCCCAAGTGTAACTTGGTTATTTCTCGTTCACCAAAGAACAAAACGTCACGCTAAATAGTGACTTGGTCAACGTATGCCTAACAACTTTCCACAATTAAGGGCATCTCGTGTTTGTTAATCTGGTAAGTGCAATCTATGATAAGAACTTAAGGAAATCATTGAGCCACTATAACACACATATTGGATGTGCAATAAAGAGATGTATTATTTATCCATAAGGACCTACTTGCTTTTGAACCGTGTAATTTTTTCTCCATCGCCAAAAACATCTATTGTTGCATTACCTTCCCATCTCTCTATTTTTTTCTTTTCAAGGTCTCTTTTGCATTGTACATGGTGGAGAAAGAGGAGAGGTTATCCTTATTATCCTCCTTTAATACACTAATCATATCAATTGATGCAATACGACTTTTTTTCATTTTTGCTACTTTGTCCTTTTCTCGGGGAGTGATCTTTGAAATAGTTGTATGTCCTTCAAAATGATTAGGAAGAAGGTGGTTGTGGCGAATTTTCCAAATTTTGAATAAGACCTATTAATTCTCTTTTTGATATTAAATATAAGCTTGAAGGGGCAATTTGTCTTCTGTATGATAGTTGTATTCTTTCTCTTGGTCTTTTCAATATATTCATCAACAGGTGTAGGTTGGTCATCCGTTAGTACATGTTTAAGTTGGATCTACGAAAAAATATCACGATGTTAGTTGTAAAAACAAACAAAAAAAACCACTAAGTTCGGCATGGTCGAAAGATTTTAAACCTTATCGAGTACAAAAGGAAGAACCGTTATAATATACATTATAACAATGTTTGGCATGGTCAAAAGATTTTAAACCTGGTCGGGTACAAACAGAAAAACCATTATAATATACATTATAACAATGTTTGGCATGGTCGATAAAATATTTTCTAGCCAAAAAAATAAATTCGGCAAGGAAATATCCAACTTTGACATGCCAAACATTGTTCTGTTACACCAGAACATAAAATTTAGATAGGTAAAAATTTTGTCTTGCTAGCCAAATCCAGGACTTAATTTTTTTTTTGGCGCTTAAATCTTACTTTGAAGTTCGGTTAGGAATATGGTGTACTCGACCTAAACGAACATAACTCTGTAGCAAACAAATTGGAAAATTGGCTAGGAGTTATTGAGTTCTCTAAGTCGAACTTAGTCCAAAAATCCATTAAAACTAAGTTCGATTACCTGTTCTTGAATTTTTCATGTCGGACCTAGTTCGAGCTAGCTGATCTTACCTCTAAAAGTTTTCATTTTCATAATATTTTATCAATTCAAGCAACAAAAAATCATTAATAAGTTTACCTGAGTATTTTCATCATTGTGATCGTCATTTTCTTCCTTTTGTTATTCATTTGGCTTGTAAAAATCTTCAATTTCTGTTTAAGATTAAGTTTTAGTAAAAATACATTGACCATCTGCATAATCACTCATTACCGGATCATTATGTATACTTTTTTTACTTTACAAGTTGAAGATTACTTACTTATGAAGCGTCGCAAGAATCAATCATTTTCACTACAAGAATCTCAAAACCTAGTTTTTTTTTAAAAAATAAATAAATCTAAAACTCTTTTTTTTTTCTCTCTCTGATAATTTTAATTCTCTAACATTAACTCTAACTCAAATCTATAATCTATTTTCATTAATTTAGGCTATTAACTTAACTAACTAAACTATTAACAAATAATTAAGAAATGGTATTTTAGCCATTAATAGAAATATATGGATAAAGGGGTTTTAACTTTACTTCATAATGACTTTATCCCAACCATCAGACCCATTTTTTCAAGTTTTTTCTTTCTCAAACCCACTGCACCAAAAGCTCAAGCCCGACCCTATTATTTTAGATTTTTTTATTATAAAACCCATTTTTTTAATTATTGTTGTGTAATAGTTGGTGGCTTCCTCTTAACTTGGTCAAGAAAATATTAAACTATGTAGAGCTAGTATTTTAATCCTACGAAAAAATAATCTTAATTTAAATAAATCTAACGCTTAAAGATTATGTTTAATTTTATGTTGACACATCAGTTAACATGTGGCTTATAAATGTGTAATTATTCTGGCTATAAATAACCCTTGTTACCATCATTTTGTGATAAAAGGAATAATACTAAGATATAAGAAATGGAACGCAGTTCCACTTTCCCTTCTTATTCTCTATTTCATCTTCTTTGGTATTAACTGTTTGGCTATACAAAATTCATTATAGACTAAACCTTCGGTACTATGATATACAACTAATGATTAATAGCTTAGTTAGTCAGTAAAGCGATTGAAACACGTTATCAACACGAATTGCTCTATGATGATCGGCATGGGGGACGAGGATATGAAAACAGATAATTCTTTTCAACCTTGCGTATTTAATATAACTATTTTTAGATAGTTATATGCAAACAATTTTTATTGTGTCTAACTTAGTTTCTATTTGATTAAGATTTGTTGAAAATGAGTTAGACATTTCGTGACATCTTATATATGCTATGGAAGGCATAAATTATTATTGCGATACACGAAGAGATATCTGAATAGGTACGTAGTTAAATAACTCATATTTGTAATATTGTTCGATTTCCAAATTTAGTCAAATATTTGAGTTTTGCAATGCTTGATATTTTCCTCATTAATTGAATAATGGAAGGTTTTTCAGCGTCTCTTTTTGGATGGTGTAGAAAATAAAATTTCCTTCGTTGTTTCACCATGGATTTTACGGTATATAGTTTCGATTGAATTCAGAAAAGAAATATATGTGTCGTATAAATGCTAGACGGGCAATAAGGAGAGCGGAAATTTTTTGCTCCCTTATGTGTTTCCGCTAGCTTTATGATATACATAATATATGCGCCTCTTATGTCGACGAGCTTTAAAAAGCTAGTGCATATTATGCACATTGTATATGTTGTGATAGCAATAACGAGAGTTGCGTATATTAACCGTGCCTCGTAAATATACAAACGTCGAGCGATAATGAATGTTGCATTTATTTAAATGATATTAAGAGTTAATATCTAGTCTTCTTGTCGCCTAAGCTATTACCGAAAAATCATAAATTTGGTGAATTAAATTTGCATCAGTGCCTATGCAAATAAGTCTATTTTTGACAAACTGATAGACACGACAATTGAGAAAAATGCATAATGTGGTAGGCATATTTAAATATAGGAACCACAATGAGTTTTTCGGGTTTAGGGACCTGATAAACACCGTCCCACTAAAAGTGGAGAAATATCGAACGACAACATAATAATTGGTTGAATAAGCCATCTTTGAGCATGGTTGAGCTCTGCTATCGTTATGGCATAAAAGACACGATATGCACACCTGAAGTGCCGTTCATTACTGTTAATATCTATTGATCGTCTTGGAAGGACTGGGACTGATATTGAGATATTCTCTATGTTCATAAAATTTATTTTATAGTTTATTGTTGATTTTACATGGTATTGTAGATTCTTAAATTCCTTCCAGTTGGACAGTAAACGAGAAAGGAAACCTGATCAGTTATCTCTCCTGGATCACGTGTTATCGTGTCAGTACCCAGTTACTACCTTGATAAGTAGAGTAATAAGGAACTGAACGGTCTGTTAATGAGATGTTCCCGCCTAAGGATCAGGGGGGAATCATCGACGATATTGGTTAATACCAATTATGTCTTATCTAAATTATCACACCAATAAGTGCCTAAGGTGTTGGAGATTACTCTGTTGATTGATACAACAAGAGTACACTTGCTTGATTCAACATAAATTAAAGTCCTTGCAAGTCATGCCATGAAATCGCAGCGATTGTTTCATCTGGGAACATGCTTACAAGCATAGACGAAAAACCTTTAATATGAGGTATATGCCAATCTAATCAGATAACGTCCATATTCTCTTTGAGTGATGAGTTGATAACTCCTGACAAGGAGTAAATCCATAAAAGTTGCGTTGATATCTCATGAAGAAGGATATCCGCATATTGAAATTTGGTACAAATGGATTAAAATATCCTCATACTCTAGAGACTGATGTAAGATCGTTATAAACTGATTATAATTGGTTGTCGATAATGTTCAGAGTAGCTACTGAAATTATTGTGGATTGATATTCCCCTTTGTAAAGGAATTATCGTTAAAGTTTATATGGTTGGAAAATATGGACCTCGATCCATATTGAGTTCTGTTCTCGCTTGTGTACGCTTTTGGGACCTTAGTCCTAGCATCCACAAATTTTGGTTACGAATTTGATGTTTATACGAAAGTGTAGTGAGAGAAATAAGGCCGCTTGTTATACAACGTCACCTCTTTGACAATGAGTTTCCACAAACACCTAATCAGGTTGATGAAAGTATAGTCTTGTAGTCTTAAATGACTCAACCAGTCACCTGGGAGATACCTTTGTATCTATACTCGTATAGATTTTGTATGAAACTCTTCTTTGTAAAATATTGATGTTGTATCATTTTGGTAATGCTTTGGGTATTGATGGTAAGTAATTTTATTGTGCATTTTCATTTATTGAATGGTTTTAACCATTGTCATGTTTCTATTTCGGGGACGTGCTATATTCCACTGCGATCGCTACTGCAAGAAGATTTGCAAATTTGATGAAAAAGTTCTCCCACCGTTCAGGGGGAGAGAAGCTACTTCCTGAAAATGGCATAAAGTATCCTGGCTTGCAAAAAGATAGACCAGGATGTATCCCATCTTGATGTTTTCAGCAATGAAAGGCAATGCAGAAGATTTGATATCTTCAGAAATTACAAATCAAGTTGTGAGAAGCTGTGAATGTAGTAGCAAGTGTGTCATTTAAAACACACCTTGAGCGTGGGTAACTAGTTGATTCAAAGTATTCTGCACCTCCTAATAAGAAATAACCAATCACAATCATCGAAAGATAGAAATCTTTAAGAGACTATCAAAGAAAGATTTGATTTCTCTGAGTATAGTACTCATAATAAGAGAACATCTCCGCAAAAGCTATGGAACCTCAAAGTGAGGGGATTTCTACAAGGCATGCGTGCAATAGAGAAATTTACGATCATAAAACAATGATTATTGGTAACATACTCAAAGTATCCACTGATACTGCTATAGATGATGTTGGTGTTAAACCACTCTCTATATGGGAATATCATCATATAATGATTGGTGAAACTGAAAGGAGAGATCCAAGCAGGATAAAAAATTCTCATAAAAATGCATATCTTTGGAATTGCAAAACGAATACTCAGTAATGTGTGCTACTCTTGGCCACGGGTGGATGTTTGCAGTCCAGGTATCCAGAATGTAAGCCATATTAGCTACATGTGGGTGTTTGCGCATGGTGAGAAAAATAAGGTTAACTAATGGCACAAAGTATTTCATAAAAACCTGAGATGGATTATAAAAAAAACATATTCCCTATTATAGATGCAATTACCTCTTTGGTATTAGTATGGAAGTCTTTAAAGGACTCGACGTGCATCTAATGGATATGGTTACTGCTCACCGCATGCAAATTCCTAAAGTTCTTCAATTATCAGTAGAATTATCATGCCATATGCATTTTCTAAAACTTACTGAGCCTTGTATAGTTTGAAATGATTTGGACGAATGTGGTTAATCGTCTAAGAAAATGCTTATATTATCCAGAGATATGTGAACCATCTTATATGCTCATAAACTATGCATTTACTAGATTTAATGTATGCAACATCTACTTTATTGGAACTCCTGAAGAATTCTCCAAAGCACCAAAAATGCTTAAAGCAGGAATTCGAGATAAAAATCTCAGTAAAACAAGATCTCAATCTCTTGGTTGAGCATTGTGATTGGCCGTCCATTAATTTCGTCATAGGTTTAAACATGTTTAATGGAAAAACTGGCACCGTAACAATTGTGCGATCTCTTAAGTTTGAGATTGATCGATTTATATCTTAACAAAGGAGATGTGCTTACTTTGTGGTCCGTGTTACACTAAAGATGTTTAAATGGTACATTATATGAAATATACTATAAGTACCTGATATTGGTTTGTAGTAAACATGTAAGTATGGTTATACCCAACATCAATACCGGGACATTGGTCCGAAGAAAAATCCCTCATCTTCGTGGTACCGTTATGCTAGATCTTTTATATAAAAGATCACAAAAATTTCTCTCACAAAGAAAGCTAATCATATTGTTTAAGTTTTGATTTTTAGCAGGTTTTTTAAAACAATTAAATATTTTCTAGTTAATAGTATGATTGTAGAGGATACCTTTTCTTCCTCCGATCGATCACGGTTGTTTAGACAAAGCTAATGGAGAATAAAAGGCCGGAACAATCAGATGATCATTAAAAAATTACACAGAGGAAAATCAGACCAACTTTCCCGGAAGTTGTTGAAGACACTACAAGACGCTTCGTGGTCTCTATTTATTGTCGGTCACAATGATCAACTGAGAAAGATACTCATCAGGGGGAGTAAAGCCGTATATGACTACGGATATTGGGCATGTTGGACTATTACATCGTGTACTCTTTTTCCTCGGTCAAGGTTTTTTCCCACTGGGTTTTCCTTGTTAATATTTTAATGAGGCATGCGAGTCCAATGCTATCCACAATTTGAAATATTGTACTTTTTTTCCTTCGCCCTGAATTTTGTCCCTCTGGGCTTTTTCAGGAAAATTTTTAACGAGGAAACATCAGCGGATGTAACAGTGTTCTGGATACTCATATTTTTCTACATCCAGGTTTTGTCCCACTGCGTTTTCCTGACGAGGTTTTGGATGAGATAACAATCTAAGAACAGTGACCATCATCAAAAGAGATGTATATCCATAGAGTTTCTTGATATGCGGTTATCGGATAATCACCAATACTATTTGGTTCAGGTTTTTACCGCACGTGTTTTTTCCTGACAAGAATTTGACAAAACAAAACGAACATCGTCGTCAATATTGTCATGAGCTCCTAACGTTCGAGTTTTTCCCAAGTGGTTTTCCTAACAAGATTTTACCAAAGCAACATGTTTGTGAAAGTCATCAAAGCTCAAGATGTTGTACCATCTTATTGGTCCAATTTTTACTGACAAGATTTTGACAAGACAACATTAGTTGGACAGTGATCATCCAAGGGGAAGTGTTGTATAATAGTTGGTGGATGACCAACTCTTCACTTGGTTAAAATAATGTTAAACTATATAAAGTTAGTATTTTAATCCTCTGAAAAGATAAACATAAGTTAAATAAGTATTACACTTAAAGATTATGTTTAACATTATGTTAATACATCAGTTAATAAATGTGTAATTATTCTGGCTATAGCCCTTATTACCATCGTTTTGAGATGAAAGGAATAATACTAAGATATAAGAAATGGGACACAGTTCCACTTTCCCTTCTTATTCTTTATTTCATCTTCTTTCGTATTAATTGTTTGGCTATACGAAATTCATTATAGACTAGACCTTCGATATTATTCCCTCTGAAAATGAAAATGGCTTTTTCAAGTTCTAAATAGATGAATTTTCTTATATTTTTCCTGATTTATCCCTGTATTAAAATCAAACCACTAAAAATAAAGAATAAAAAATTAGGAAATTTAAATATTTTAAGAATAATTATTAAAGGATATATTAAGAAAAAATCTTGTATCTTCTTTTTCTTAATCTACGTAAAAAAATCTAAACTTTCAACTAAACTGGGATGAAGAAAGTATGATGTACGACTAATGATTGATAGCTTAATTAGTCAGTAAAGCGATTAGAAACAATAATTATATTTTTTGTTGTTTTTTAATTCATGTACTACCCTTTAATTCCTAGATTTTGACGTACAACAAAAACAAAATTGTAAGAAGAAAAATATTTTTGCGATGGTAGCTTTGATTTCAAAATCTAACAATATCATTTACTCTCGTCGTTATCATATCTCACTTCATCAATCAAACCATCTCATCCTCCATCTCAATTAAAAATCTTCAAGTCAACATCTTCTTCTTCTATCCAAAACCCTGGTTTTCAGATTTTATCTTCAGTGAGCATTGAAGCAACACAGAAATCTCTACAAGTTTCATTTTTAGATTGGAAGAATCTCGAGTGTTACATTTTGTCAAGTATCAGGTCTTGGTAAAAATCTCATTTCGGTATTCAAATTTCAATCCCTTTTTTTCTTCTTGTATTTGTTTTAAATTTTTTATTTTAGGGATTAAAAAAAGGGAAATTTTTGTATTATGTAGATATTTGAGATTCAGTGGAACCTAAGGTAAGCCCTGAACAAGTTGTGGAGTCATGCGATAGGAATTTTGGTGTT
The DNA here is from genome assembly GCA_023531435.1 of Papaver californicum. Lineage (NCBI taxonomy): Eukaryota > Viridiplantae > Streptophyta > Magnoliopsida > Ranunculales > Papaveraceae > Papaver > Papaver californicum. Next base: position 3,690 of record JAJJMC010011514.1, on the reverse strand, counting down.
GGTACTGATGGTGTTATTTTTGTGTACAATGAGGATATTCAATTCATATGGAAGCGAACTTGAGGTGATTGATTAAAATTGTTTGAAGTTTTGAACAAAGGGTTTTAATTATACAAGGTTTTAGGGTTTTAACCAGCTTATGAATAAGTTGGGTTACTGAATGTTGGACTAATGCATATAAAGATTGGTTTGAGTTTAATTTTGAGTTGAATGACAGTGGAATATTGTTTTTTTGTTGTTGTTGATTCTAATTTTGGATGTTCCAGATGTGTGGTAATGGTGTTCGTTGCTCTGCGAGGTTTATTACTGATCTTAATTATATACAAGGGAACCAGAGGTAATTTGATCCATTGGAGTTGTATGTTCTCATTGTGACACTATTTAATCTTTTGAAAAGTTGTTTATTTAGTTTTTTATAATTGATAGTATATGTTGAATGTCCGACATCTGTAAAAGGAATTGTTTTAGTGCACAATTTTACGGAGTTTTTCATGATTCTATTATGTGTTTCCTACATTTTTACTATTCATATCGGTGCAGGCTTAATTGTTCTTGAAATTCAAGATGACGGGAAGGTATATTTAACTTGATATTGTCTTTGAAATCTGCACATGTAACTCAAGATTAGTTAAACTTGGTTGTGCTATGATGTTTTAAGTTTTGTTCTGAACCTTGTTTAAGGTTATGGATGTAGTCGTATTGTATAACTTATTGAGTTAGCTTCGTATGCTTGATTATTTGTTTCCCTTAATTTGCCACTGAAATGACGTGTGAACCATGTTTAGGTTTTAAGTTTTGTATTGAAGGGGATTTTGTTTGTTTTTGTAACATTTAAAATAGTAACGTACAATATGAGTTGATAATGATTGTCAACTTTTTTCTCGATGGAATGTTATATTAAATACATACTTGCATGTTTTCTGCAAGCTTAGTTTCACATGGAATTCTTTAAGCGGGAATTATTCCTACAGTACCTGCGTTTACACAAACTCGGCAGCATTCACAATTTATAAGTGGGAAAGGTTATTTAATCATTTGAGGTAAACTTGGCTTAGTAAAATGAAACTAATGAACTAGCAGAGCTTATTGTGTTAGATTCTGACAAGACTAAAACTCTTGATGTCCATTTTAATTTTATCTATGAAGCAAATGATTTGGAGAACAAATTATTTATGGAGTGAATGATTTTGGTGCAAACTAAGCATCATATTGAATTAAGAGGACTTCAGTTAGAACTACATAGTACTCTTGACATGTATAATCGAGCTTGTGAAGATTTGATTCATGTCCAAAAGAAGGTGAGTGGATGTGTCTAAATAATGCCACATAATTTCTATTATCATTATCTAATAGGAAAATTATGAAGCTTCTTAGGGGGGAAATCTAATGAATAAAACTAACGTTCTTAAATATGCTTTGTCAATTTGTTTGCTTTAAGCTTTATCATCCTTAGCATGATTTTGTAGGATCGGCTAATGTCTTCTGAATGTGATGAAGATCGAAGAAACTATATGCTGCTATGGAAAGAGATATAAAATGATTGGTGGAGCCACCTAAGAACGGAAAATAGATTTTTTTTTTATTTTGCTTATTATTGTATTAACGATGAACAAGTAATTCGTCTCATGTTGCCCTTCAGCTGGTTAAGATTCTTTATGGACAAGTTCTTTATTTTCTTTTATGACGACAAATAACTCACGTTTCCCTTGCATTTGAAGTTCCCGGGGGTTGGCATGGTGATAAGTGCATAATTTACATGATTCTAGTATCAGATTCATACTAATATTTGTTATGTTTCTTGTATATTATTCTTTTTTTTTTTGTTTATTTGTTTCTATTATGTGAATCATCCCAATAAGAGTAAAAATGGTTATAAAAGAGCTAAGAAGTGACTCCAAGTATCCAAGTGTCTAGAGCCAAGAGAAGTGGAAAAAATATTATAAAAATGAGCGAAAAATGTTGAAAAACACAAAAATGACTGCTAAGTATATAATTGAGCATTTAAACACATGAGTTTTTATCATCATCTTGAATTAAATGAAAAGACGTAGCCAACACAAAAAAGAATAAGGTTATTCCGAGTTTGTATGAGGAAGTTATGAGCAAAACAGTCGGAAAAAAGAGGTTCCTAGAAACAGTGGATATGGAGTATTATATCAAACAATTCTGAACGTATTTTTATCTAGAAAAACTCCGTTTTTAAGCCTTTTACAATTGGCACTCGTGGATGGTTACATTGGCCGATTGTAGTCGATATTTTACATATAAAAACTCGAGAAATTGAAGAAATTAATTGTTTTACGATCGACACATGTAGGGAATCATATCAACTGATTGTGGAGATATTTTTATACAGAAAACTCTTGATTTTGAGGCTTCATAATCGGTTCTTAAGGATGATTATAGAGGCCGATTGTGACACGATGAGAGCCACTTCTATGACGTATTTTATGTATAACATGGGTTCTTTTACATTCATGAGTAACTAAACACTTAATTGATTGAGGATGAATTTTTAAACATGATTTGATTTAATATATGAATCTATTTTGAGTTATTCACATGATTATTATTTGTTTCTACTATGATAAATATTTATGATTGATTGATTGATTGTTGTAGGTGGCCAACTAAATAAGTTTCGTGATTAATCTATTGCCAGTAAAGAGTTAGGATACCCTTAATTGTTGAATAACTCCTACATAAGTAGAAAACATAAGACCTTGCATATGAATTCTGTGGAGCAATCGCGTGTTGAAACGACACTAGAAAGTGAACCTTGCGCTAAGAGTTTAACTACTAGAAACAACCTACAAAGTCATAAAATATAAAACATTTGACCAAATTACACTTAGAGTGCGCTACTTCTAGGTAGTTTAGACGAGTAGAATTTGGTATTCGAGTGCTTCGGTAACCACTTTTGCGGTATGTTTTACTATGATGAATGAAGAATAGATGAGTATACCAATTCAATGTATGCTTAATAACGAAGAAGGATTCCTCTATCAACTCTCTTTATTGCTTATAAATCAACTTTCAATTCTTTTGATTATTTTCTTTTAAACCTACTACAAAAAACCTCTTTGTAACATTTTCAACAAATAAAACTACTTGTTTTTCGTGGGAACGAACTTGACTTCCATTATATTACTTGTTAATTTAATGGAATTAAGATCATTAATCTTTTGCACCTATGACACATTACATGTGCATTCTTTTTAGTGGTTGCATAATCTATTATGCTGTTATAAAATTGGTTATTTTTTGGTCCATGTGTTTAAAAAATGCCTGCATAAAAGTTATGCACCCATTTTTTTTGTCAAGTGTTTACAATTTTTTGGTTCATTTGTTTAAAAACTATCTCCTTAAAATGGATGTATTAATGTTATGTACCCACATTTTTTGTTCATGTGTTTAAGAAGTTGTTGCCTAGTATTTTGGGATTATAATTTGCATTAATTCATTAAACCTTGATGGTATTGACACTGAAATCAACCAAAAAATGGTTGCATAATATGTTATGCAGCTATAAAAATGATTGCATAACTTATTATGTAGATGCATAACACATTATGCAACCACTTTATTTGTGTCCATGTGTTTAAAAATTGCTTCATAACTACTATGTAGCTGAGAGAATGACTGCATAATTGTTATGCAACCATATTTTTTGTTCAAGTGTCTTAAAAA
>JAJJMC010011510.1:0-14485 GCA_023531435.1 Papaver californicum | reverse complement strand
AGAATGTGCACATGTGCGAACTTTGTGTGTGAGTAGAATGGGATGGGCGGTGTCCTAGCACACCGCCTGGGATTCCAGGGAAGCTGCTAGGAGCCCGCCCCATTCTGCCTTCCTTCTTCATTTATAATAACACTAAACTTTATAAAATTAATTTATAATAAGAATTTAATTTATAATAAGAATTTTAGGGTTTAATTGAATGGAATTTAAGGGTTTAATTGAATAGAATTTTAGGTTTTAATTGAATATAATAAATTGTTGAATTTAAGTTAAAATTCGGATTAATTTTTTGTTGGTATTTTAGTTGAATTGAATTTATAATTGATAATTATAATTTTTGGGTTTAATTGAATATAAGAAATTGTTTAATTTAAGTAAAAATTGAAAAAATATTTAGTTAATTTTAGTTGGATTGTGGATAATTATTTGATTAATTGAATAATATTATTGTTTATGAGATTTGGGTACTCTATTAAGTGAACAACATATGCAGTTGCAAAGTTATTTTCTTTATTACCTAGTTATAATAGTATGACATTATCTTAGTTCATACATATTCCAACAGTTGCTTATATATTTATTGAAACTTAACCTTCTTACATGTTTGACATAAGTAGTATTTGTTTCCAATGGATTCAGGTTTTTTAGAAGTGAGCCGCTTCATCTTACCATCACAACATGGATCTGTGCATGGTAAGAGGTTGGTTCTGCAGTTATAAGCCATGTGATCAGCTTCCCCACATGAGTAGCAGTAAAATTGCGTCTTTTGTAACCACTTTTCATCATCTGGTAAAGTTGGTGGAATACCTTGGTGTGAAGCTACATAAGCATCTAACCAGATGAAAACTCCACAGTAGTTGCACTTCACATAAGGTTGAAATCCAATATTTATTTATTTTGCTTTTCTAAGAAACAGATACTCCTTGCAGTTGGTTAGTGTGCATTTTCTACCTTCCCAAGGATAATCTCTTGTAACATGACCAGTAGAAATACAAAGAAAACATTTGGTAATTGGTGATGAGCTTGAACCCTCCATTATGTATGTTTTGTTTGAAATTTTTTCAAGAATTGTGTTGTTGAAGCAGAAGATGAGACTTTGCAGGTGATGGTGGTGGAATAGGGTATGACAACGTTCATTTTATAAATGGAGTGGCAACGGTCATTTTTTTTGAACAAAGTAAAATCAGACCGTTGTATCTCAGTTAATCTTAAAAAACAAAAAAAATGAATTTATAATAAAATTATGATACATTAAAAGATAACAATATATCGGTTAAAAATAAACTGAAAATAACTAAATTAATTCATAAAAGTTGAAACTTAATATGACAATGCTAATAAGATTGCCCTTCACAAAGGTTTAAGGTATTCCAAGAATCCTTTATGGTTGGTTTAATCTTTTCTTCAAAATTTCTGCCTTCTTAAGTTCGACCCACTGTCTTGATACATCATCCATCCCGGAGAGATCCATTGTCATTATACGAAACTCCTCTTCTGCTTCTTTCGTAGCTAGTTTTGCTGCAAACTCGGCTTCTCTCTGTGCCATCTTCATTTGTGTTTGTTTTGTATATTTGGCGTTGAAGTTTTGTTGCTTTCTATAAATATTTTCCATCATTTCCTGTTGGGCGCTAAATTTTGCTTTCCCTTTTGTCTTCTGTCATTTCGCCTCTTTTTTTCCCATTTGACGGATATATGTGTTAAGGATATATCTTATGTCTTCATAGCCACTGAAAAGCGTCTAGGCTTAAGTCCTGTGTTTCCCGGTTATCCTCACCGCTTTCATAATCTGACTCAGCTTGTGATGAATCGAAAACAGCTGTCAATCGTCTGTAATATTTTATATTATCTAACATAATTGTGTAGCACTCTTCATGCTTAAAACTTTTCCCACCATTAGCTTCCTTGAAAAGCCTCTTTACTTCTGCAATTTATTTTTTGAATTCAATTTAGTGGAGGATATACAATTCAAAACATTAATGTAATCGTCAAAATTAAATGAGTAGTTACCTTATTTTCGGGGGTCCATCCAGTATGATGTTCACGTTCCACTTCCGCCTCTTTTGCAGAGAAAAGTGCCACATCTTTACTTATAATTTGAAATCATTTCTGAAGGGAGGTCCAACTGCGTTGTGGCATCAAAGGTAAGGCTTTTTTCATCTGATATAATATACGAGACCATAATCTTTCTTCTGATTGATCGGTACCAAAACTACAATCTTGATATTATTGAAAAATGAATTGTACACATGTTACATCTTCAAATGTAGTAAAATTTGGACCTCGTGGTCTTGATGGCGGCATAATTCTAATCGATTCGAAAACTTATTAAATGAAAAAGAACTTAATTATTTTTGAATACTAACTAGATAGCAATGAGTGAGTTTAGTAAAATGAAATTGGATTAGTATTCCATATATAGTGTAAAAATATAGTCGTTGGAACGACAACGATTAAATCAACGGTAACATCTCAACGGTACACTCAACGGTAAACATATTGCAACGGTATTTTATGATCTCGCGTAGCTCTAGAGTAACGCCTGGACACACCAAATCACAAGCGGCACTCTAGGATCCCGCCTGGTGTTGGGCGTATTGCTAAAGCACCATTTCGTTGGGGCGTATCTCTAGTGCCCCGCCTGGTGGTGGGCGTGATCCTACAGCCCCGTTTCATCAGACGAACTCCCCCAATAACGCTTGATCAAGCGAACTCTTAGCTTACCGCCCGTGTTTTTGAGCATTGTTCTAGAATAACGCTTGGCTCTGGGCGAATTACTACGACGTCGCTTAGCATCAAGCGGTACACTACAAGCCCGCTTGACTATAACCTGTTTAGTCGGGAAAAATGACTACTTCTAGTCAGCTACAGTCGATTTCTTCTACTATCCATTATATCTCGTCGTCCCACTGCGCTACGATTTTTCGGACTAAAGATCACTTTTGATCTTTAGTCAGCCTTTTGATCGTCCCATTGTGGACGCTCTAAGGTCAATAACTAGGGATGTACATACCCCATCTGCACCCGTAATCCAACCTGCATCCACCAGTTTTGATCTAACCGGTATCCGACTCGCCGATAAACGGATCGGATGCAGGTGACAATTTTCTTTATCCACCTTCTGACGGGTCGGATGCGGAAGACACCTTCTCTCCCACCCGCCCAACCCGTCATTTATTACAACCGGTCCTCTGCTACTACTTCCGACTCTAATCCCACGACTAGTTGTAACAAACTATTCAAATCATTATATTTCACCAGATAGAAGTTTACTTTTCTCCATTTTTAGACCTCCCTAAATCTGCTCGTAAACATCAACCATGCGATGATCAACAAAAAGTAAACAGTGAATCTCTTCAACTCGAGAAGGATCTTCACCAGCAAAAACTTCGAAAAGAAAACTCAAGATTCGAATTTTCCACAGTGATTGGCTTATGGCCTTATTTATCAATGGTGGTACTTTGCCTCCACTGATTGTTGCGCAACTCAATTACCTCCACTCTCCATTCCCTGCTAAAGTAAGTAATTAAACTTTAAAATGCTTAAATTTTTTCATAACTTGGATTTTTTCGGTATCTTAACTATTGGAAACCCTAGATCGTACTTGAAAATTTTGGTCCTCTTTTTGTTTTAGGTTTAGAGCTTAATACTTCAACTGGTTTTAACTTATTGCAGTTTGATCGAATATGGTCTGGTTGTAGAAACCCACAGTTAGCTGATCGGTTTACTCTTTTCATCCCACTCTGCCTAGATTACATCAAATGTTAGTTATCTCAATTTTACCTGATCCTATTGATTTTGTTTTTTACAATGAGGTTTGATTAATGTCAATAATTGGTTATAGGGGATGTTATATACAATGCACAGTACCCATTAGCCGCCCCCGATATTATATTTGTTGCTGAAGATGAAACTTTTCATCCATTATTTGTTGTTGGTAATGGGGAAACACCTAAAAGTAGCTTGTGTGATTGGAATATCAAGGATCCTTCGAAGCTCTTGGCACTTGTTGAGAAATAAAAGGAGGACGACACGTGTAAGATGATTAAAGAAGGAGTCAGTGGTACTAAGAAGAACGAGAAGCACACAATCAAAGCCGTATCAAAGGATCGAAAAAGGACATATGTGAAAGACTGAGTAAATCCCTGCATGTTTGACACATACGATTGGGAAAGTAGTATCACACTGATCGAAATAGATAGCATTAAATGCTTATTGAACGGAAAAGTAGGAGTAATGATGAACGAGGAACGGAAAAGTAGGAGTAATGATTAATATGGAACGGGAAGGTAAGAGTAATAATGGACATCAATTTCAAGGAAAGAACATTAATATGCTTTTTGAAGCATATAACATTCAGAAACACAAATCCACACCATTTTATCCCTAAAGTAATGGACAAGCTGAATCGACAAATAAAACAATTGCAATAAATTTGAAGAAAACATTGGATGGATATTACAAACGATGGTGTGAACAATTGCATAATACATTATGGGCGTATCGCACCACAATAAAAGAATCCATTGAAGAGTCACCATTCCTTCTTACCTACGGGACAGAAGCAGTTATACCAACAGAAGTCATTCTACCTACAACTAGAACAGAAGCATGAGAGAAAAATCTAAATTCAGATTTAATGTTACAAAAATTGGATGATTTGGAAGAAAAAAGAGAGGTGGCACTCCAGAAAATAGAAAATTATCAAAGAAGGTTGGCACGGGATTACCACAAAAGGGTCAAGTCACGAAACTTTGTCCAAGGACAATATGTTTTACGACAAATCCCGGAATACCATCGGGACAAAAGTGCTGGGAAGTTCGCACCAACCTGGGACGGTCCGTACATAATACAAGCATCAGAGGGACAAGGATCATACTATCTTCGAAATATGCAAGGAGAAATCTTACAACATCCATGGAACGCATAATACTTAAAGCTTTATTTCCATGATTAATAGCACAGCTATGGTGGCCAATACAGGTATAAAAGTCTTTATTCAATACTTTATCTAATAATAAAATTCTTTATGAAGTTATACTTAAAATAAGAGTCAATTCCAGGAACATCTTATTCTGGAAAACTCTACGATTGGCGACATAATCAAAATTCAAATCCAGGAACACCCTATTCTAGAAAACGCTACGATTGGCGACATAATCAAAATTCAAATCCAGGAACACCTTATTCTGGAAAACGCTACGATTGGCGACATAATCAAGAATTCAATTACTCCAGGAACATCATATTCTGGAAAGCGCTTACGATTAGCGATACAATCGTAATATCAACAAATAGGTAAATGTCCTTATAGAATTTTAATAATTCAGAAATTTTAATAAAGAAGGAATACCTAATTTATGGTTATCATTTTCAGAGTACGTTCGGGACCAACCCTGTATCTTACCCCTGGCCCGGGTTTGTTTCGTATGTATGGGATCTCGAATTACATGTTTTGAGGTATATATACTTCGATCCATTGTACTCATGAAACAATATGATTAACCTAAAGATTTCATAAATATCATCTCTTATGCAGGGACAATATTAAAAGCATATCCAAGCACAATAGCAGAAAATCACAAAATGATGTTTCCAACTACAGTATGTCAAAATTCAAAATACAAAAGGATCGGGATACAAGAAAAGAATATCAAAAGATGAATCTATGAGCATTAGAGAAAAGAACAAGTACAACTAGGCTTCGGAATTGGAGCGTCGGGACGGTTGAGGAGGAACTACCAGGACGGTAGTGCGACCATTCAAAACAGAAGGATCGGCTTGAGCACGATCCAACGCAGCATTAAATGACATTGCAATTTTTGCTTTGGCATCTTGTCTCACCCATATTATATAAGCATGCCTGTAATCAATTTCTGATTGGAGATCTTTAATTTTTTGCTGATCTTTTTCTACTTGATCTTTTTCAGCATTTAATTCCTTTAATAGCTCCTCAGATTTTGATTGTACTTTTATAATTTCCTGTTCACAAGATTCGCGTTTCAAAGTTTCAGCTTCTCTGAAGTCTTCAACTCTTTAATATTTATTTATTGTGTTATTTGCAACATTGAGTTCAGCTCCTGCTATTGTTGCCCATGCATTAGCTTCGTTGACGTTCTTTTCTAGCCCTGAAAACCAGAATAAGTATCAGATAAACCATATAATACCCTCAGCAAAACAAGCACATAACTCAAGCATATACCTCTAGCTACAGACTTAAACTCTGCCTCTTTAAGGGTTAAAGTTTTGAGAGCTTCCTGATATTTTGATTCAGCTCTATTACGTCTCCAAGTATTCAACTCAATACTATCGGACAACTGTGCTAATTTCCCTTTAACCAATTCCATTTCCATATTTAGTTCTCTTGCATGATTGTTCAACTGAGTCATCCTACGCTGGAACCTAAACAGGGATTCCAAGTCTCCCACTGATCCCATAAATGAATTTCAAAATAAAAAAAAAATTAATAATAATAAATAAAATAAAATAAAATGGTACGAACCTATAGAGGTACGAACCAAAAAAAAATACGAACTAAGGGGCAAGGAACGAACCTTGATTCTGACTTTGAAGCTTTTGATTTTGATCCTCAAAATTTTGAAGTTGTTGTTGTTGTTGTTGTTGTTGTTGTTGTTGTTGTTGTTGTTGTTGATGTTGTTGTTGTTGATGTTGTTGTTGAAGATAGTTATTTTGCTGCTTGAGATTTTCAATTTCTTGCTGCAAATCACCATTTCCGCGCTTCACCCTCGTTGCTTCATTCTTGAACATCAGCTCCATCATTGTGGCCCGAGCCTTATAAAACTTGTACGCAGCAAATAGGCAATCGGTACCATATTTAATCTGAGCAAGAGCTTGCTGCGGAAAAGAATATGATGGACCCTCTGCAATAGTCAGAACTTCATTTAAAGAAGAAGGAAGACTAAGTGGGAAAGATTGATCGTAACACTCGCTTTCGAACCAAGCATCCCGAGCATCCCCCAATGGAACAACACCAAATGAAGTCCGCAGCCTAGCCATTGAAGAACTATCAGATTATTTCAATGGATCGTGACATGCGGAAGTATTCAGAAATCCTTTAGAAAGAAACCACTGAAAAGCTTCGTCTTCATCACCAACAAGAGTGATTCCTTCATTCACTTCAGAGAAGGACCTTTGAGTAGAAGGTTCAGCATCAGGCATGTCAACATCGGCTCTATCAGCATTAGTGGCAGATTGAACTAATGTCCCGATGGGTACATTTGATTCATGAATAACTCCAGAAGCATTTTCATCCACAAGGAGGCTCGGGACATTAGGTACATCTGTAACTGAAGTACTAGGAGCTATGTTTTCAATATTCGCTTCTTCAGAAACTTCATTTCTCTTTTCTTCTACAACAACATCAACAACAACATTTTCTTTTTCAGTATTTTCTTCAACGGTAACAGCTTCGTTCACTTCCTCAATATTTTCTTCTTCAACAGCAATATCATCTACTTCTTCCTGAGGTAATCCAGTAAAAACTGTTATTGTACCACTACTTGTAGCGATTAGATCTATGTCAAAGGTATAAGGAAGGGGAGAAAGGGAATCACAAAGGCCGGTAGGAGCAGCAGTAGTAGGAAAAAAGCTTCAGAAATAGATTGAGCTATTGAAGGATGGTCCGAAGAAATAATTGGCTCCCTCACGCTAACAGGAACAACATTGATGATGACGTGTTGTCCCGAAACTTCTGCTTGGACCGAACCTTCAACGTCCTGTCCCGCAGCAACGATAAGAGCGGAACTGCTATTCCCTTCAACAAAGCAATCTCTAATCTCCCATTCTTCTACTTCAGAAGGGTACAACGGTCTTCTTAGTTTCTTTTTCTTCTTCTCAGGGAAAACCAATTTTCGTTTCCCCTTACCTTCAATAACTTCTTCCTCAACTCTTTGCCTACCTTCAACGATCTGAATACCAAGGTTTGGGAGAGGAGGAGGAACATCAGTTTGAAGTTCAGAATCGGGTTCAACCTGAAGCACAAACATTTGTCCCGTAAGAAAAGATTCAATGGTAGTTCGGGACAATATTGAAATAAAGAATAATACGAACCTTAAAATCAAACTTGAAGTCATCAAAATTTAACCGCCAAGGACAATAGCTTGGGAAACGTTTACGAAGTCCTTGAATTTCATCTTTGGAGATGTTACCAAAAACCCAAGGATGTTCAATTACAATTGGAGTGCGATACCACTTATAGTCATGATCCTGACGAATTATTTCTCTTGTGGGACAATCAATTTTGGTATGGGGAATAAACTTGATTTTGGGATCGTCAACCTCATGTAATAAGGGAAATCCCGAAAGACACTTGCGAACAGGGCTAACGCTCCACTTCACAAAATTCCTGTTACTAATACAATCTCCGTATGTAGTATGAAAATTTTCAACGCTATAACTGTCACGTTCTATAAAATCTGGAACGTAGCAAGTAAGATTAGTTCTCCCTTCACTTCGGAGGCTACACTCATTAAGGATACGCCACCAATTTCCACTGTATTGAGTAATGGATCGAGCTAGTCCATGAGGAGAATCACCACGAGTTGCAAGAACTTCGTATTGGAAAGGATTTTCTTCTTCATATAATGGGAGGCGAAGTGCGGCCTCTAAAGCACCAGCAGATATTAATAAACTATGGGGAGAATAGTTAAAGCTTTGCATCGCTCCTAAAGTTAGTACGTCATTATTTTTATCATAGAATGAGACTTTAAATTCAGCAAGAGCATGTCTTCTCTTAAAAACTTCAATGTTCATCGACCGATAACTATAAGTGGTATGAGCCCGCTTATTTCTGGGGGAAGGATTAGCGGTTATAGAAGCATCAGGAGCTGGATTACGAACAGACCGAGACACAACATATCTAGAAGAAGGAACTCTTGAAGATCTTCCGGTTTCTTGGTGATCACCAGCAGCATTAGGATTTCTGGAAGACATAACGTTTTATCTGAAAAGAAAATTTCAAAGGATCAATGTATGAAGGAATCATCATAGATCATAAAGAAACAATCACAAAAATAAAAAAAAATAATTATCAGTTCAATCATATCTGTTAAAAACTAATCATGGTTAAATATTAAAGTAAGATACTGGAGGTAAAAATCCTCAACATACCTGAAGAAAGAAGATAAGCAATTACTTGATCAAAGGTAAAATAAATGTGGTTGATGCTAAAAGCTCCTGAACAGTTGGGAGAACGAAAGTATTTGAAAATTTCAAGGAAGATAAAGAGCAACAACTTTAAGAGGTAAAGACAGAAGTGGAAAAGACTGCATCGTATTTAAAGAAAAGAATAGAAACCGTCACAATTTGAAAAGGCGTTAATCAAGGCAAAGATTTGATTTCCTCGAAAAAAAGGTTGCTGACACAAACGTGATAATAAGAAGTTATTGTCTGCGAAAAGTTCGAATAACGTAAGAAAAGAAGTAATGGTAAAGCAGAAGGTAATAATTGTTCTTCTACTTTTTTCAAATCCTTGGATCGACGTTAAAAGTTTTTGAAAAAAGAAGAAGAAGAGGGCAAGTTGTTGGGAAATAAAAGGAGGACGACACGTGTAAGACGATTAAAGAAGGAGTCAGTGGTACTAAAAAGAACGAGAAGCACACAATCAAAGCCGTATCAAAGGATCGAAAAAGGACAAATGTGAAAGACTGAGTAAATCCCTGCAAGTTTGACACATACGATCGGAAAAGTAGTATCACACTGATCGAAACAGATAGCATTAAATGCTTATTGAACGGGAAAGTAGGAGTAATGATGAACGAGGAACGGGAAAGTAAGAGTAATAATGAATATGGAACGAGAAAGTAAGAGTAATAATGAACGTGGAGCGGGAAAGTAAGAGTAATAATGAATCTGGAACGAGAAAGTAAAGACAATAATTATTTTTATTTACTTTAACCACATGGTTGACATATGTGATCGGGACAAAGATGATTCTCAAAGAACGAAGAGTACGTGTTAATCATACAAGGTAACGGACCAAAAAGTAAAGAGCATGACCTTTCAACCATACAATCATCCCGATCCAAAGATAATAAGGAGAACGAAAGAAGGTATCGGGACAAGAGGGACCCATTAGATAATCTATAAATAGAAGAGAGCATTCAACAGAGAAGGGGTCGGAAAATAAAAGAATAAGAGGCAAGGAAGACTAATCGGAGAAGAAGGAAAAAGATTATTAGGTATGTATTAATTGTGGAAGATACTATTTAAAAGTTTCACTATCATGATTCATCTTTTATACTTAAAAAGATTATGAATTTGAGACTGTAATTTGATCAAATATTTGATTTGTAAATAAATGGTTAATTGAAATCTTTCTCATTAATTGATTTTAAAGAGGATTCTGTGTATCAAAATGTTAGTTAAAATCTTTCTATTTACTGTTTTTCATCAAATCATTGGTTGTTGATGTCAATGGGAATTTTAGCATAAACAACACTAATTCACGAACTAAGGTCATCAGAGGAAAAGAATACTTCACCAGAGGAAAAGAATTGCAAAACTTGACGACGAGAGATTGAAATTCGAAATTAGCACAATTCATCTTAGGGAGGTAAGTTGAGATTCAAAATGAAATTAGTGTTGTCTTACCTTAGAGATTGTAATTGTTGGGCTACGCTTACAAACTTTTCAGTTTTGATCTATTAACTATACGTAGTTTTTATGTGTTCTTCGGGCCTTAAATCCCATGCAAAGAGAAACTGTTTCGTTCGGTTCAGTATAGTACTTATCCAAAAACTTATCTGCCTGTAATGGCGGGTGATCCGTACCCATCCACACCTGACCCGTCGAAATGGTGAGTCAGACCGGACCTGATCCATCCTACGGTGGGTTGGGTGTGGGTGAGTACTTTAACCACCCGTCAACTGGCTGGTCGGGTGAGGCCAAACCCGATCCACCCATCTCGATGTGAAGCCTATTAATAACTTGTATCCCATCACTAATTTACCATCTATGTCAGCATCTCATTACTCTTTGGCATCTACTTTTTCTGCTCCATTTGTTGTGTGGCATGATAGATTATGTCATCCCTCAAATAAAATTCTTCAGCTATTATATGATTCAAAACACATTTTGTTAAAATCTGCTCCCTTTCTGTCCTTATGTGACCCTTGTCAACTAGCTAAAAGCAAAAGATTGCCCTTCTCAAAATCATTTAATCATTTTCTCAAACCTTTAACTATGATTCATTGTGATGTTTGGGGTCCAGTTCTTGTCACTTCCTTATCTGTTATAAGTATTATATAGTTTTTATATATGCTTTTAGCAGATTTTATTAGATTTATCCAATGTATCTAAAGTCTGATGCTAAGGAATGTTTCTCACATTTTAAAAATCTCACTGAGAGTTTGTTCTCCATGAAATTCTTTCATTAGTAAAAGGTCATTTTAAACATTTTCTTGACTCAAATGGGATTCATCTAAGAATTGCTTATCCAAAAACTCCAGAGCAAAATAGAGTTGTTGAACGTAAACATCGACATATTACATAAATGGGTAATACCCTTTTTTTAGAGCCTCGTGTCCTAAAGATTTATGGTATGCTGTTTTTTCAACTGTAACTTATTTGATCAACAAAACTCCTACTAAAGTTTTGAAATTTAAATATCCTTTTCAAGTTGTGTTTCATTATATTCCTGATTACTCTTTTTTTCGGATATTTGGTTCTGTTTGTTACCCTTTCTTATGACACTTTAGAAATGACAAATTGTCTCCTATGTCTGTAAGGTGTGTATTCATTAGCTATAGTTCTGTTCATAAGGGTTACAAATTCTATAATCCTCTATCCAGGAAAACTCATATTTCTAGAAATGTCATTTTTGATGAGTCTCAATTTTTCTTTTCCCATTCTTCTTCTTTTTCTCCTATTGAAGAATCCACTCATACTAATGAACCTTCCAATGCTAGTACAATCGTAACTAGATCCATTAATGGCATTTTAAAGCCCAAACAATTTCCAGATCATATTACAAATGTTTCCATCAAACATCCTCTTTTTCTGCTTTTGTTTTTCTTCTACATAATCATCCTGAGCCAAAAACCTTTAAAAAGCTTCAAAGGATCCTAAGTGGGTTGGTTTCTATGAAAAATAAAAAGGTGGCTTTAGACAGTAATGGTACATGGGAGTTAGTTGCACCTACACCAGACATGAATATTTTGGGATGTAAATGAGTTTATAGAGTAAAGCTAAATGCAAATGGGAGTGTGGATAGATATAAATCTCGACTAGATGCTAAAGGATACAATCAACTTGATGGTGTAGACTTTACAGAAACATTTAGTCATGTAGTTAAATCTACAACTATTAGAATAATTCTTAATCTTTTTGTCACTCATAATTGGTGTTGGTTCTGCAACAATGGAAAAACTAAACAGGAACAAACTGTTAACGTTAGATAAATCACTACACTCTGATGTTGATGCACACGCTAGGACAGAGCCACCTGCTCAGCAAATTGTCCTTAACACAATAGTTCTCGGGTACTCCTCAATAATGAGAGATGCTATACCCCAACAGAGAAGATGTGTCCAGGATAGAACTGTCCGTTATGATTTGAATTAGCACAATACAAATCACCCTCTAGAACTTAACAGCAAGATAGGAAGGGAAATAAACAAGCAATGTTGCGCAAAACAAAGCAAGAAGAGAGGAAAAGAACTAGGGATAGTAGCCTGTTCTGGAGTAAGTTGAAATAAAAAATTCTTCTTTCTTTTATAACTAAAAGTTGGAGTGAAATCAATGGAGTAATTAATGAGAATAATTTTGTATTGATTAAAATTAATTCCGTGCATTAATCACGGTGATTAAGTGTGAAATTTAATTTGAAACGGTAATAAAATGGTTAGAAAATATTCTCTCATTAAAACTCCTTAATTCTAGCCTGGTCAAACGCCCCACATTTAAAACAAAATTAAGGAAATAATTTCAAAAACGTAAGTCTTGGTTGGACCGCAGCCTTAGCTACGCCCGCACCCGCAAGCAGCGCAAGCCGCAAGCGTGCGTGCTTCGGTGCGAAGCACCGCACATGTGTGAAAAGTATGTGTGCTTCAACTAGACCATTGCCTTAGTCCTCCCCCAACCACAAAAGCTTGTAAACCCTAAGGGCCCTCCCTTAGTTGCAAGTTTTGTGGTAATATAGGTAGAACACATCTCTAGTTTGTCCAATGTGGGACTAACTAAAGATTCTTCATTCACAGAATAGTGAAAATAGAAATGATGTTTCCACCCAACAAATGAGCTAGTGTCTCTTAGTGACCCATTAGTCCTAAGATCCATTCCTACCAAGACCAATAATTCAATTTAAATTCATTTCATTTTCTCCAACAATCCCCCACATGAATGAAAACCCGATAAAAAATCAGAAATCAGAAATCAGAAAGCGAGAAATACCTCTTAGGAAATAGGTGTCCATAAGGTCTTGAACCTTTGCTTAGTGAGAAATTACCGGAACTACTTGATGGACAGTGAACGCGATGTCTTGAACTGCCATCGTTTGGTGTAGTTCATCAATAACTTCCACGCGAGATATCTCTCTAGGTGTTGTTAAGTTCAAGTCGTTGTGTCTATTTTGGCCCTGGACGTATCCCGTTTCTCAGAATGCTCTAGGGAATCAACTCAGTTCTCATAGGAAGCGACCCACTTCCTCATTCAGATAGGTGAGTTCTATCTAGAGTGTTTACTGCTACACCTCACTTCAATATTAAATTGAAACTATATAACCCATTAAGACTTAATAAGAAGTCATCCTCACATACAGTCACACTATCACGTCTACACCATAGGGAAGGGACAAATAATGAAATTTTCTAATAGTGTTTCCTTTAACCCACCACAAATTAGTTGTCTCATTCGAAACCTTGATCTTGGGATCTCCAGTCAGCAAGGTTGAATGTCCGTCATGGCAAGTTTATTTGATGATCTTAAGCCCCATCCCTCTCGATGCATTACTAACTATCTCCTTGGGCAAGCCTTTCGTCAAAGGGTCCGTGATATTGTCTTTAGACCTCACAAAGTCAACAGAAATAACGCAGTTGAGATCAGTTGCTTTAGAGAATTGTGTCTTCTACGATTATGTATAGACTTCCCATTATAGTTGTTTTTTTTAGCATTAGCTATTGCAGCTTGACTATCACAATGTATAGTGATAGACACATTTTAGTGTCTAAATTGCACCTTAATTTCTAGTGAGTTAGTATTCGATTTTGTGTCTATTACGTGTTTTTATGCTTTTGTAGGTACATTAGAAGAATAAAGATTTGTGGAAAAAATTGGCTCAAAAAGTGTTCAAAGCACCCGGAAAAATGGATCAAGGCACCCACACTTTGGATTGGGGCACCCTTGGAATCGGGATGAACTGGATCGGGCCAACTCAGCGGGTCAACTCAGCCCAGTCAACTCGGTCAAAGCCAGTTGACCGAGTCAAACCCAGTTGACCGGGTCAAAGCTTCATCGGCAAACAGAAACTTCT
>JAJJMC010011507.1:0-12306 GCA_023531435.1 Papaver californicum | reverse complement strand
GAAGAAGATCGAGATAGGAAGCAACTAAATTAAAAAGAGCGAGAACCACACAATCAATATTAAAAATATCAAATATCGAAAAGGCATAAAGCATCTGAGCAATGGATTGCATGAACGACACATATGATCGAGAAAGTTGAAGTACATCGAATAAAACAAACAGCATTAAATGATGGAAGATCGAAAAAGTAAGAATAATGATTACTTTTTTATCTTGATAATTGAGAAAGTAAAGGTAATAATTACTCCAGTTATTTTAATGATCGAGATGATAGAAGTCTAAAAAGACAGGAAGACACGTGTCGAATATATAAGACATCGAACCAAGAAGCAATTAAAAGTGATCTGTCACCTAGTGATCGCACCAGATAAAAAAGGAAATACAAGAACGATGGGCACATCGAAATAAAATGGATCGAACCAAGGAAAAGGCAATCCAAGAAAGACGACAAGACTGGATAAAATGACACGAGAGCATCGACCCAAAGTAGAATCGATCTAGAACGATGACCAAACTGGAGAAAATGACACGTTGCACAAAGTGGGACCCAGTAAATAAATCTATAAATAGAAGAAGCCAAACAACAAAGAAGGGGTCGGGAAAAAATACGAAGAAAAACCTCAGAAAGAAAGAGAAGATATTTTTAGGTATGAATCTAGGAGAAGTAACTATATTATGGAAGGATTATTTGTACTTAATTAATCAATTTGTAAAAATGATAGCTCAAAGATGTTAAATTTGAGTAATCATATATATCGTATAGAAAAGATTTTATGTTTGGCACAGAGGTGATTTTATAAAATCAATACAAAGATGTTTGGGTATTACTCGATTTCAACTTTAAATTGATATGTGAGAATATGATTGGTTGTTTAGTCGAAAAGATTTTTTGGCCTAAACAATTTGGCGCTAGAAACAGGGACGATTAAAGGATTTATCCTACCTGATGAAGGAAAAAAGGTTTTAATTTCAAAAATAAGTCGTCCAAGAAAGAAACATTTTTATTAAGAAAAGAACGGATTTGGTTGAAAAAAAAAAAAAAAAAAAAAATTTAAAGAAAAAAAATTTTTTTTGGAAGTATTCAATTTTGTAAGATACAAAAAGTGAAAAGTTTATCTACATAAGCATGTTTATTTGACATGAAAAATGTTTGAAAAGATAGTTAAGAATAGGAAACGAAGGATTTTATGAATTAGGAAAAAATCAGATTTGTGATGGGAAGAATTCACAGTTAAAGCAATAAATAGGATCTCTTATGATTTTGATGTATAAGAGTTCATTTGACTGATTTTCTGAGATATTTTTAGATATCAAGCAAGGAAAGCAATCAGCAAGGCGAAGAATAGTTAAGAAACAACAGGATCTGAAAATTATGTCTCAAGACGCTAATTCTGGGAACCAAAATGGTAATGAAGACTGGGAGAATAGACAGGAGGAAGGAAGAGAACCAGGACAACAGCAAAGTAACGAGGGAAATCATACTCCAAATCAAGAATTAACACCAAATACAGTGGTTCAGAATTACTCTTCAGATCATGGGAGTTCTCAAAGAAGAATGCAGCAAATACAGGATTTATTAGAAGAAATAAATGAAATGAGAGAGGAGCAAAAAGCAAGCAACCATCGAATTGAATTACTTGCAACCGAAAATCAAGTTTTAAAAGATGTAATTCAGAGAAAGCAAAGACCAGTTGTGACAAAAATACGGAATCAGGAGGTAATGTCAAGTAGACAAATATCGAGAAGTGAACACCGGAATCCAGATCAAAGAATGGTACTATTAGGATCGACATCTCGAGTAAGGAGGCAACAAGAAAAAGAGATTTTACGAACCCAATGGGAAACATGCTTGGAAACGATGGAACAAATGAAAGAAGAAATTAAAGGATTAAAAAATAAAGAGGGGGGAAGAATAGAAGAGGTATTGAAAGAAGCAAAGCGAACTCCGTTAGCACAACATTTGACATGTGTATCATTACCAAGAGAATATAATATACCAATATTCGAATGTTACGATGGTACCAAGGATCCAACGTCACACTTAAACTATTATAATCGAGTGATGACCCGGTGGGACGATCATGAAGCAATCATGTGCAGATGTTTTCCATCTAGTTTAACAGGGACGGCATTGTTGTGGTACGACAGATTACCGGAAAATTCCATCCATAATTATGCACAGTTGGTGAGGAAGTTTCTTGAAGCATACATGTATAATAAACCAGTTGATTCAGGGGAGGACAAACTTTATTCATTAACATCTTGGCCAGAAGAATCGATCCGATCATATACAGCCAGATGGCATGCGATATGTCAAGCAATAGGTGAATTAGACCCAATAACAGCTATAAACCATTACAAATGGGGGATTGCTGATCGGAAAAGCCAACTTTTTGTTGAGATTCACCGAAATAACCCAAAAACTGAAGGCCAGTTAAGAGAAATAATAGAAACATGTGCGAGGCTCCAAGACATACAAGAGAAAGGATCGAGAATCAATCCAAGAAGTCAAGGAAATACAAGGAGAACAAATTCAGTTGAGGAATTACCTGATCAGAAAAGGAAATTTCTTCCGAAATTCGAATCAAGAGAATTAAAGCACCCTCGACAAGGATATGGTAAAAATTTCGCTCAGCAATTTCGAGAAAGAACGTTCACCAAACTTAACATTTCATATTTCAGATTATTTAACATTTTGAAGAATCGGCCAAATTTTCAATGGCCAATAACAAAGGGAAATCAACCAGAGTTTACGCAACATTCAAAAGACTATTGTGAGTATCATAGCTATAAAGGGCATACAACAAACAACTGTAGAAATTTTATAGCCTTAGTACAAAGGATGGTCGATGCTGGAGAGTTAAAGGAATTTGTTCAGAAAATTGAACCAATAAAGAAACATGATGAAAGCAAGGCAATACGCATTCCATATAATGAGCAAACAATTAATACGATATCATATGCGAAAAAAGATAATACGGATTTAAATGTAGCAATCAATAAAAAACTCTGCAAGAGAATTCGGAACCATGAAGTCTTTAAAGTTCAAGGAACACAAACAGAATTATGGGAAGATTGGATGGCGTGTCCCTTGACATTTTCTGCACAAGAAGTAAACCAAGAAATTGAGATGCATAATGACCCTCTTGTGTTAACATTATTGATATCAGGCTGGAATGTGAAGAAAATACTTTTGGATGGGGGTAGTTCGTTAAATGTGTTGTTCTATAATACATTTTGTAAAATGGGTTTTAAAGAAGATCAGCTGATTCTATCACGATACATCATTTACGGGTTTAATGGAATATCTTCCAAGCCAAAGGGAGACATTGATCTTGAAGTTTCAGCTGGACCGATCAACATTTTGACAAGGTTTAGTGTGGTGGATGCACCATCACCATATAATGCTATAATTGGAAGACGATGGGTTCACCAATTGAAAGGAGTGGTATCAACATATCACCAATATTTGCGATTTCCAACACCGCAAGGAGAGATGGAGATAAAGGGTGATCAAGAAGATGCTAAGTTTTGTATAATGACAGAAACAAGAATGAATGAGGAACAGGAGCATCTACAACATAAAAGAAAAAAAGAACGAAGAGTTAAAGCAAAGGAGGAAGAAATAAGTCAATATTTAGAAAAGCATGCAAAAAATAAAACGGTAAATGAAAAAGGAGAGAGCAGTCAGAGTCAAGAAAATCAGGTAGTCCAACATCATAAAGGGACGATGTAGCAATTAAAGGGAACCCCAAATCCAATTGGGATTCCAAAACCAGTCTTTGCCCCAGTAGAAGAAACAAAAGTCATAAATATTGGCACTACAAAATTGCCCAAACAGGTGCGAATTGGGATGTTAATAAAAGCAGATCTGGAACAACAGTTAGTTAAATTGCTTTGTGAATTTGTAGATGTATTCGCTTGGAGAATGGAAGATATGCCGGGGATCGATCCCAACATCGTACAACACGAATTAAAAATACGTCCTGATGCAATTCCTTTTCGCCAACGGATACGAAAGGTCGCACCAGAATACCATGAACCAGTGGAAAAAGAATTAACTAAACTTTTAAGTGCAAGATTCATTCGGGAAGTACGATACCCCACATGGATTTCTAATATGGTGATTGTCCCGAAAAAGAACGGTGGAGTAAGAATTTGTATAGATTTTACTAATCTAAACAAAGCGTGTCCAAAAGATAGTTATCCGCTCCCGAACATCGACCAATTAGTAGATGCCGTTGAAGGACATGAGATGTTATCATTTATGGATGGACAATCTGGATACAATCAGATAGCATTAGCAGAAGCAGATCAGGAACACACATCGTTCTTTACTCCACGGGGATTGTATTGTTACACCAGAATGCCATTTGGGTTACGGAATGCAGGAGCAACATATCAACGTTTAGTGGACGCGATATTCAAACCATGGATTGGAAAAACTTTGGAAGTTTATGTGGATGACATGCTAGTAAAAAGTAAATTATCGGATGATCATTTACAGAACTTGGCTGAAATTTTTGGTGCATTACGAAAATATAAAATGAAAATAAATCCAGAGAAATGTATTTTTGGTGTTACTTCAGGGCGATTTTTGGGATATTTGGTTACGAAAGATGGAATACAAGTTGATCCGGCGAAAATACAAGCAATAACAGATATGCCATCACCAAACAGTATAAAAAGTGTACAGAAGTTAAATGGGTGTTTGGCTGCATTGAGTAGATTCATTGCGAGATCATCAGAACGATGCAAGCCCTTTTTCGATGTACTTAAGAAGAAAAATAAATTTGAATGGAACGATCGTTGTGAACAAGCATTTCAAATTATAAAATTACATCTCGCCACGTTGCCAGCATTGCAGAAACCAGAGCCAGAAGAAATATTAACTTTATACATAGCGGCAACAGAAAATGCAATCAGTGGGGTAATGGTACGAACAAATGAAAAGATTGAAAAACCAATATACTACATCAGCAAGACTCTGAATTCAGCAGAAAGAAATTATACCAGGATTGAACAACTAATTTTGTCAGTAGTATTTGCTACTCAGAAGTTACGCACTTATTTTCTTACTCATTACATTCGTATATTAACAAAAGCACCATTGGAGTCAGTTTTAAAGAATACAGGAAAAGTAGGAAGAATAGCAAAATGGAATGCTCAGCTGGAACAATACAACATTATTTATGAAATACAAACTGCGCAGAAATCTCAAATTCTAGCTGATTTTCTGGCAGATTTTCCAAT
This sequence comes from Papaver californicum, assembly GCA_023531435.1. Lineage (NCBI taxonomy): Eukaryota > Viridiplantae > Streptophyta > Magnoliopsida > Ranunculales > Papaveraceae > Papaver > Papaver californicum. The sequence continues at coordinate 7,052 of JAJJMC010011507.1, read as the reverse complement.
TGAGGAGGAATATGAAATTCAAGGACTGCCAGGGTGTGAAGAAGAAGAGCCATTGGATATTTTGGATTCAAATAGTTCACGACGATGGGAAGTTTTTGTTGATGGGTCGCGAAATAAAGAAGGAGCAGGAATAGGCATCGTGATTACAGCACCAAGGGGAGAACGTGTGGTACATTCATTTCGTCTTGAGTTCGAAGAGCATACAAATAACATAGTAGAATATGAGGCAATGGTCCATGCTCTCAAACTCATTATTGAACTAGGAATAAGTGATGTTAGACTCACAAGTGACTCGCAGCTGGTAATTAGACAGATTGAGCTAAAATATCAAACGATTGATGAAGATTTGGAAAGATATAAAAACCTTGTACAAAATTTAACAAATCGTATTCCAAACAGTTTTTCGACATTTGTCCCGAGAAAAGAATCGACATGCCGACGCACTTGCATATGTTTCATCTATGATAAATGATCCAACCATTAAAGCAGTAAAAATTGGGAGAATATATGAGCCATCCATAAGAGCACAAACATTAAACAGTATAGAAGAAGATAGTGCGATGGAAGAAATTGATGACCCAGCAATACGGAGTACCCCACTTACATCGCAACAAGAAGATGACCAACCAAACGAACCAGATTGGAGGCTCCCGATACATCAATATTTGCAAAATAAAGTGTTACCAACAGATTCTAAAGAAGCAAGGAAAATTCAACTCAAGTCAAACAGTTACCAACTTCGGGATGGAATCCTTTATCGAAATTCTTTCCTTGGACCGTTATTTCGATGTTTATCTCAAAAAGAAGGATTGCGAATTCTTAAAGAAATACATTATGGAGATGCAGGAAATCACAGCGGAAGACGATCGTTAGCATTAAAAGCCAAAATGCAAGGCTATTACTGGATTTCTATGCTAAAAGATTCGGAAAAAATGGTTCGAAGGTGCGAAGAGTGTCAACGATTTGGTAAGAAAATCAAAGCACCAGCTACAGAATTAAATTCAATACTTAGTCCATGGCCATTTGCAAAATGGGGAGTTGATATAGTTGGACCATTAGTTGAAGGAACAAAGAAAAGAAAATATTTAATTGTGGCTACCGATTATTTCACCAAGTGGGTAGAAGCGAAAGCATCAGCACGAATCAGAGACACTGATGTTTTTACATTTCTATTCGAGAATATCATTTGTAGGTTTGGGATTTGAAACATATAATATTCAAAAGCATAAATCTACACCTTTCTACCCCCAAAGCAATGGGCAAGCAGAATCCACAAATAAAACAATCGCAACAAAATTGAAGAAAACATTGGACGGATATTATAAAAAGTGGTGCGAACAGTTACATAATACATTATGGGCATATAGAACCACAAGAAAAACTTCAACTGGAGAATCACCTTATCTTCTCACTTATGGAACGGAAGCAGTAATACCAACAGAGGTTATTTTACCTACAACCAGAACAGAAGCATGGGAGAAAAATCTTAATTCAGATCTTATGTTACAAAAATTGGATGACTTGGAAGAAAAAAGAGAGGTAGCACTCCAAAAGATGGAAAATTATCAAAGGGGATTAGCTCGAAAATACCATAAACGTGTAAAATCACGAAACTTTGTCCAAGGCCAATATGTCCTACGACAAATAACGGAATACCAAAAAGATAAAAATGCAGGAAAATTTGCACCAACATGGGATGGTCCATACATAATTCAAGCGTCAGCAGGACAAGGATCGTACTATCTCCAGAATATGCAAGGAGAAGTTTTACAGCATCCATGGAATGCACAATACTTAAAGCTTTACTATCCGTGAATAACAACGCGATGTTAACACAAAAGGCAGGTACATAGCCAACTAATTCAGTAATTACTTTTATAATTTAATCACTCCAGGAACATCGTATCTTGGAAAATACTGTAATTATTAATCAGAATTCCATTAATCTCGGAATATCATATACTTTGAATCCAAGAACATCATATCTTGGAAAACACTATGATCATTGATCAAAATTCCATTAATCCCGGAATTTCATAATACTTTGAGCGCTCAAAATTACTCCAGGAACATCATATTCTGGATTGCGTTGCGATTGACGACACAATCATATACAAAAAATAAACATCCTTAAAGAATTTCACTAACAACGAAATTCTTATAAAGAAGGAGTTCCTTATTATTGGTTTATCAATTTTCAGAGTACAGTTCGGGACCAACCCTGTATCTTACCCCTGGCTCGGGTTTGTTTCGTATGTATGGGATCTCGAACAACATGATTTGAGGTAAAAAGTACTTCAATTCATGGTACTCGGAAAGTTATATGATAGCCAAAAAGATTACTTAATCAAATTCTCTTGTGCAGGGAACAACTTTGGAAAAACGTATCAAAAGGTTACAAAAGAAAATTCCTACAAGAACAGACAGAGTACAAGATGGTGAAGCAAACAACAGACGAAATTATAAAGAACATAATCAAGCATCGGGAAGACTGGGTCGCGATTGTGGAGGGGGAACTACAGGCACAGAAGCACGTTTACTGAGCGCTGAAGGATTGAATTGTGCACGATCTAAAGCAGTGTTGAAGGATTTCGCAATTTTTGCTTTAGCATCCTGCCGAACCCAATGAACAAAGTCGCGCCCAAAGTTGACTTCTTTTTGAAGCTCTTCAATCGTTTGTTGATCTTTTTCTATTTGAGCAACAAAGCTTGATTTTTGATCTTTTTCTTCATTCAATTCTGTAGTTAATGATACAATTTCTTGTTCACGAGCTGCAATCTTGGAAAGCTCAACAGACAATTGAGCTTGTAAACTCCGAACTTTTGTTGCACCAAGAGACACCTTGTTTTCAGAAGTCTTTAACTCTTCAGTGATGTTTTTCATTGTATCATTCATTGTGTTGAGTTCAGTTTCTGCTTGAGTTGCTCGATCTCTAACTTCATTAAGTTTTCTCTCCAGTTCTGAAAATACAAGAAAATATTAGATAAATTTTATGGTATAATAAACCAAAAGATCAGGTATACCAAAAAAGTACCTCTAATAACAGATTTAAACTCTATTTCTTTCAGAGTAAGCAATTTTACAACTTCTTGGTATTTTGACTCAGCTTTATTACGCCTACAAGTGGCTAAATCAAAACTATCGTTCAATTGAGTTAGTTTTTCTCTAACCACATTCATCTCTTTGTAGATTTCCTTTGCATGATTATTCAATTGTACCATTCTATGATCGTACCTAAATAGGGTTTCCGAGTTTTCCATTGGACCTAGGATAAAATTTAAATTCTTCATATAGATTAATAAAATAGAATAATAAATAAAGAGGAGTGAAAAATAAACCTTGATTTTGATTCTGAAGAACTTCGATAGTTTGAAGTTGTTCTTGTTGTTGCTGATGTTGTTGTTGAAGCTGTTGGAATTGTTGAAGTTGTTGTTGGAGAAGATTATTTTGCTGTTTCAACTCATCATTTGCTTGTTGTAGTGTATCATTTCTTCCCTTCATTTTTACTGACTCGCTCTTAAACAGTAACTGATGTAATTTTAGAAGTGGTAAAAAGAGGTTCGATTCTCGAACTTGTGAAGGTAATGATTTTAGAAAATATTGGACTAAATCTAAACTAATAAAAATCAGGAAAATAAACTAGAGATGATTTTTAGAAAATATGGGGAAAACCAGGAATCAGGAATCAGTTATTTCTAACAATTTATGTGATTAATCGGGTAATTCTTTTAAATAAATTAAGCTCAAATATTGCCAAAATAGGTTTTATGCAAACAAGTAAAGGTAAATCATAAGCATGGGACATCATAGGTTGTTAACCCAGCATGACCCATCAAACAAAAACACCACTACTGAAAGAAAACCGTTTTTTTATTACGAAACTATGCAATTTTAATAAGTAAAGAATTATAATTAATTAATTAAAAATAGACTTACCACATAAAATTGAGAGAAAAACCTCCTCCATCATCCCAGTAAATATACTTAGCTCATGGTGAAGAAAACTTGCTCAAAAGTTGATTTCATTGCTCAAAATATCAATTACAAAGGTGAATAACGTTGTAACAGCTGATGTGATACGCTTATATGCGTTACAGGAGATGGTTCAGCTGTTACAGGAGAGTTTTAAGCAACACAGCGTTTGAAGCAATAGACAACAGGAAATTTCAAATCAGCAACAGTTGTAAGTGTTGTTGAGTCTTCTTCTCCGGCAGTGATGGATGAAGAACAGCCGGCCGGTGCAGTAGCAGTTGACCGGACGTCGACGGAGCTTCACCGGAAATTTCTAAATTCTTCTCTAGGCTTTTGTTGTCGATTCTCTTGGCTTCTCTTGGTATTTATAGACTTAACAAACCCTAGAGAGAGTTCTAAACCTAATAGAACTCTCTAGAACTGCCCAAAAATCCCAATCTTAATCGAATCATGATTCCGGCCAAATACATGATTTTCAAGCTGATTTCACGGGATATTTTGCTGTTTATAACTTGCGTGAGATAACTATTAGTGTTTGGAACAATCTGGAAGCAACAGAACCTTGTTTTCTCACGTGAATTTGAGTTGCCAATCTGGACAGTTGATTCCCGATGAGTCAACTCGGTGACTCGGCCCGATCCAGCTCGCTGGGTTGACTCGCCTGGTTGACCCGCTGGGTTGACCCGATCCAGCTCAGCCCGATCCAAGGGTGCCCCAATCCAAAGTGTGGGTGCCTTGATCCATTTTCCCGAGTGCCTTTGACACTTTTTAAGCCAATTTTTCCACAAATCTTTATTCTTCTAATGTACCTACAAAAACATAAAAACACGTAATAGACACAAAATCGAATACTAACTTACTAGAAATTAAGGTGCAATTTAGACACTAAAATGTGTCTATCAAATACCCCCAAACTTACTATTTTGCTAGTCCTCGAGCAAACTACTCTAAGAAATGAAATGAAATAAATCCTAACTCACTTTCGCAGGAATCGCGACTATATTTAGCATATGCAGTAAGCCGTTAAACCCCTAGGTGTCCCTAGTGGACGAGTTTTGTCTCGTGAGGGTTTACAAGAGGTATACCCATAAAACCTGGATCTAGATCTTAGCAACACGTGAATGATTCAGGATAGACACTAAACAAGCTAGTTAGTTGGCTACTCAGATATTCGGCTATAAGGACCATTACCCTTTATGGATCCAATCACTGTACACGAGTGTTAACTCAAGCATACTAAAATTCATATATAAGACAACAGAGTTCTACTCAGACAGTTATCTAACCACTCATCACATGAAAAGACTTAGAAGATGAAAGTAGACTGTAGAAGGTCGCAAATGTTGACTGAGGCGAACGATGTGTCCCATATCTGTCTGAAGGTCAGTACCAAGATGAAACCTAGTGTGTCGAGATACTCCCCATTTATTTTCAACGGTTACTACTAACTAAAATATTTACAAGTTCCCATGGATCCTGCGTTCCACGCTTGCTTAGGCGACGGAGACAGGGAGAACTTTAAGATACCAAATACTATTTTTTTCTCAATTTTTTTCTAACTTTTTTCGAATTTTTTTTTTTTTGACATCTAATACATGTGTGTTCCCATGGATCCTGCATTCCACGCTTGCTTAGACGACGGAGACAGGGGGACCACACACATAATTCTAAAACACTACCGTATTATTCATGTGGGGCATGATCTCAACACACTAAACGTCATTCCAGTGCTAATTAACATGTCGATGCTAGGACCCACCAATACTCTCAGAGAAACACAAAATTGCAAATAATAAAACAGAACGTGATATGGTGGTGACAACTATCATGTTATTTCTAACACCTGAACTCTGTTTCCTTTATGAATAGACCATCTAGCTGGGCACACCAATCCTTATAGCAAAATGGCTAAGTTTCTATCTACCTAGAGTGGTTAGTGTCACCCTGAATTGTTCACATGCTTCTAAATTCCAAATCTTATCAATCCTAAAAAGTCTCCCAATACCCCCAAACTTAAATTAAACAGTGTCCTCAATGTTTCTAAGTAAAGACAATACCAAAAGAGTAAAAGTAAGGGAGTCAGAAAGATAGTACCTGAATGAAGCGTAGCAATCCTTCTAAGGAGAGAAAAATAAAGCTGAAAAATGTAATGCATACATACACAAACGGCTCTGATGGTCAATCAGAGTACGCTGGGTCCTCCAGAGGGACCTCCTCAATATTACCTGTAGGGTTAGACTCTAAAAACGGTTTCAGTCGTTGACCGTTGACTTTGGTGATGTTTCCACCATCCTGAGTCTCAATCTCAATAGCTCCATGAGGAAAGACAGTGCGAACCACATATGGACCTGTCCACCGAGAGCGTAACTTCCCGGGGAACAGATGTAACCGTGTGTCATACAGAAGAACTTTTTGACCTGGAGAAAATGACTTTCGTAAAATGTTTCTATCATGCACGAGTTTCATTTTGTTCTTATACTCCCTAGCACTGTCATAAGCATCAATCCTAATTTCTTCCAACTCATTGAGCTGGAGTTTCCTCTGAGCACCTGCCTTGTCAAGTGAATAATTTAGCTGTTTCACAGCCCAATATGCTCTATGTTCTAACTCAACAGGCAAGTGGCATGCTTTGCCAAAAACCAAACGGTAGGGGGACATTCCTATTGGGGTTTTAAACGCAGTACGATAAGCCCATAAGGCATCAGTAAGCCTTGTTGACCAGTCTTTCCTATTTGGGTTGACTGTCTTTTCTAGAATGCGTTTTATTTCCCTATTGGAAACCTCTACCTGACCACTAGTCTGGGGATGATAAGGGGTGGTCACCTTGTGAGTTATACCATATTTCTTCATCAGAAGACTAAACAGTCTATTACAAAAATGTGACCCACCATCACTAATTATAGCCCTAGGTGTACCAAAACGTGCAAAAATATTATCATTCAAAAATCGGACCACTACCCTATGGTCATTAGTTTTACACGACACCGCCTCTACCCATTTAGACACGTAGTCTACGGCAACAAGTATATAAAGATTACCTAGAGAACTAGGAAAGGGACCCATAAAGTCAATACCCCATA
>JAJJMC010011502.1:1458812-1477486 GCA_023531435.1 Papaver californicum | reverse complement strand
TGAAGCAAACTTTACGAATTCTTGTTGTAAAAATGGACTACTCACGTTATGATGAACTGCTCCTACTCCAAGAAAATCCCTAGTTAAACTACGATCCTGTTGAGCCGGTACTGATGGCAATGCATCTCCTCCAATAGTATGTCGAAGCTGCTTTAATGGACGTGGGGGAGGAGCACCAGATGGTGATGATTGCTGGTGCTTAATTTGGTTTTGATCTTCTTGATTATTATTGATGTCCTCATTGTTATGATTATTAGCAGCAGCGGACATCATCAAGCGGTCGAGATTATTGTTTCCACTATCAGCTAAGGAGCTTAAATTCATTAATCCACTAAACAAACCTTGATGTTGTTGATGATGATCAGTATTAACATTTGTAGTGTTCATCATTACTACTTGGTTCAAGTTATTATTATCATGATCATGTTGAACTGAGGATGGTTGTTGTTGCTGTTGCTGTTGTTGTTGTTTATCTTGTTGGTGAAACAGCTGATGAAAATCATTCCTTGTACTATCCATATGCTGATGATGAGGATTGATGAAACCTGTAGTGTCAGAAGAAGATGAACTCACACCATAGGTTCCCACAAATGAAGGACTACTTCTTGTTGCTCCCATTTGAGCTGCTTTTTGAAGAAGTGCTGTTGCTGACATATGCTGCGCAGCCGATGTTGAGGATGAAGATGATTGATTATTAGATGAATATAAGGAGGCTAAATTTTCCACCATTACGCCTTTATTATTGTTATTCTGACTTAATTCATCATTTTCCTTGTTAATTCCGCGTGGCGATGTCGACAACGAAAGGTTGACACCTGTGGATTCGCCGTTACACCTACTCATCCATTGTGTCGAAATACCTCCTGGATAATTGACAATTGGTGGAGGTGATGATGTACCGAATATATTTGCCGATCCCATTTGTGATAATTCAGGAAAACCGACACCACCAGTCGATTTTGATGCTAAGAAAGCATCGGAATTAGCAGCGATATCATTAATCTGCTGGTTGAGCTGAGAGTTGGATTGATTATCTAACCATAGTGATAATCTAGGCTTCCGCTCATGGGTATCAAATGATGATGTGTTTATCATGTTTGGATTTGTAAAATCCGACCTAAAAATGGGGCACAATTGGGGGTCATCTATAGCATCTAAACCTTCCCGATTACTGAATGCATGCAACAAACTTGCTGATTGAGGATTATTATTTCTAGCATCCATATTGAGTGAATGGTGATCAGTCCTAAAGCTTAAATTCTTCGGCATTGCTATTGGGTTGAATCTGGCACTCTCCTCGGCTAATGCATCACAAAAAGCTCTATGGGTGATAAAACTGTCCTTCCTGCAATGCCATAAGAAACAGTAACTCTATATTAATATTCCGCTCAACCAGTACTACTCAGTTGGAGAGATATATAGAGTTTAGGAAATCCCCATAAGATTGCCCATGCTAGCTCAATCCCATAGACTTTTGCACTAGCTCATGTTAAAATCTAAAAACAGTACAAAGGAATGTATAAAACATGTCCATAAACTAATAACCTATGCAATTATCTAAACCCTAATGCATTAATTGAGTAAGATCTCAATCCAAATTTATATAGAAACCCATGAAAATATATTTACGTGAAGAGCATTTATTACTTCCTATATATGGTATAAGCAGATGGAACACAAAACTTAAATGTGTATGTCGAAATTAAAGAGAGGAGATTTCAAACCTGGAAAAAAGTGTACCACAATCGCATTTATACTCTTTAGTACCACAAATTTTAGAATGAGCTTTCCAGTCAGATTGCACAGCATATTTCTTAGAACACTTATCACACTTATACTTCTTTTCACCATGTTTTCTACTAAAATGTTTCTTAATACCAGTGAGATCTCCTAATGCTCTAGATGCATCATGGTGAACACAATTCTTCTCTGGACAGATATAAACTTTCTTTCGAATCTCTTTACTTGATCTTTGCTTCAATTTCCATGGTAAATTATGACCCCTTCTATGTAGTTGTAGATTTTGATCTCTTTGAAAACCCTTATTGCATATTTCACATAAAAATCGATTTGTCGCCATGAGTGACTTTGGTGATAAAGCTATAACTTCAGCATCTGGATCTGGTGTTCCTGGTAAGTTTCTTTTCTTCTTGCTTGCTGGAGTAATAGTAGTGTTTTCAGCAGCTGCTTGATTAGGGTTAGGGTTTGAATTTTGAGAGAACCCCATGATTGAAGATGGATTATTAGCTGATACACTACCATCAGTTGCAGACATCATCTTTTTCTATTTCTCTCTCTCTTTCTATCTCAGTCTCTTTCTCTCTAAGTACACTAGCTAGCTCTCTGCAATAACCAAAATCATCAAAGTCAATTCATCATCAAACTGTATGTTAGTTTGGATAGTATTAGCTAAAATTACTAACAAACTTTTCAATCTTTAACCAAAAACAAAAGCAAGACAAAGATCATGAATATACAAAAGCCACTACTACACCAAACAGATAAATCCAGGGTAAATATATCAACCTTTCGATCCTGCCAAAAACCAAATAACCCTCAAGTTTATATTATATATTTATATAATCAATACAAACCCAAACAAAAACAACTTCTCCTTAGGACTGAATGATTTAAATTTATATAACTCAAAAACTCCAAGGTATAACAGATATATATCTATCAGAGGAGAAAGAGAAAGAGAGATCATAATATATCCTTCACCTTTGTTTTTGAATCTCTCCTCGGAAGAAAATGAAAAGCTAAAAACTAAAAACAGTTAGATAAAAGCTCAAAAGGAATATTATTTCTTGAGCTCTCTCTTTTCTTGATCTCTTCTCCTTATCCCCTTGTTCTCTCTCTTTTCTTGATCTCTTCTTCTTTAATCCCCTTGTTTACTTACTTGGTCCACCGCCTCCCTCTCTCTACACATACAATACAGTAACGTTTGTAATTTAGCTGGTAGGTGGGACCACTAGTGATGTAGGTAGGGTACAATTATCAAATAAAATAAAATTTATTAACTAAAAATAAAAATGAAAGAAAAAGAGAATAATAAAAAGGTGAAGTATTTTCAAAAGGAAAGGACCGAGGGAATGATTTCATTTTTGCTTCCTTTCTTCCTTTCTTTCTTTTCAGTAATAAAAGTTAGTAAACTTTTTAATAATTGTCATACTTCTTTTACATCAAAATTCACTAATTAATGATTAAATTCATAATTAGATTCATTTACTACAAAAAGTTTTTATATCATGCAGAGATCTAAAGATAGTGTGGGAGGGATATATAGAGAGGAAATCTACTGAGTTTTTACCCGACTTGTATGCAGAATGTGTAATGACACCTTTAGTATAGGGTTTGAAGCTAGGGGTGATCCGTGATACCTGGCTGTCTGACGTTTGTATGGGACCAGTGACACTTTTTGTACTGTTATATATACTGTGCAGGTGCAGCTAATACGGCCAACCAAAGGTACAAGAAAAAAATGTGGCAGTAAAACAGTGTTACCGTTACTGCTCTATATATAATTAGTCTGATTCTGAAATTTCTGATATATAACGATTTGTTAGCGTATTTTTCAATATCAGTAGATTAATAATTTGGTGGGCAGTAGTACTCTATAGTCTATACTAGGCCTAGCTAGTCTTGTGCACGTCCATGTTGGTATCCAGTTGCATGCAAATTTAAATACGCGATGGTATTATTCGAATAAATGAACTACATATGATATAAGAGCTAAAGTATTGAAGTTGTAACTCGTCCTATATATATATCTGAGAAAATGTTAGGGAGAAGTATTTGGGTAGATTAGTTTTATTATTATAAGTTCTGATTGAGACAAACATGAATTGATTAATTAAAAAAAATATTACGGTTGTAGCTATCGATAATAGTTTAGTTTATATAATTAGATTACTTAATTTATCTAAATATATACCTGCTTTTGGATCTATGTATCCAGAAGTTAGCGTGCGTCCTGTCTTTCTTACCTTATTTATTCTCTAATTCCAACATTTTATAGTGCTATTATCAATCAGATCTTATTATGGTTTTTTTGATCCTATTATGTTTTGAAAGAGCTAAATCACCCCACGGTACTTGCTAGTCGACTCAAATCATATTGATTCTTTCGGAATAAAGCTCGATTATACGTTGGTTGTTGTTTGCTTTGCAGTTTTTTCTTTAAAATGTCGACAGAGGAAGAAAAGAAGATAACGTAATAATAGAAAAATGATAATAAATCAAGAAGTAATATTGAAATAAGGGAATAAATAGGACTGTACAAGGTAACGGGTAACCAGGAAAACCGAATCGAACCAAACCTATTAACTGAAAATCGAACATAACCATTTAGTAATGGAAATGTTTTGGTAAAAAAATTAATAACCGACACTAATAGTTTCGGTTTTGGTTTTTTCTCAAAACCAAACCGGACTACCAGTGGAAAACCGGTTATCTTCCACCGTTGATAGAAATCAAAGATTTAATTTATATCCTTCATTTTTCCTTATTAACCTAATACTAGGTCGACCTCATCTCCTTCTTTCCCCAGCAGACTTATCTTTTCTTCACTAGTTTTTTTCTTCACTCATCTTATGAAGAAATCAAATCAAACCACCTCTATGATTTGATCTGTTACCAAATTAAATCATGATACTACAGTAATCCTTAATCTTCTTCTCCTCCTTCTTGTTTTTCTTTTCTTCTCAGCTTAAGCTTGTAGCCCTAATCCTTAATCTTCAAATTCACTACATTCTTTTTAGACGAAACAAAAACAAAATTGACTATTGTATAAGGTATGTTATATATTTAAATCATTTGATCTTACCTTTGTAGTAGTGTTACATGATTTAAGTTTAAACTAGGGTTTTTTAAAACGATTTTGCATGATTTATTTTCTTACATGTTTCTTTGATTTAACTATGGAAGATTCTAATTCAACTCCAATAGACCACGTTTTTGTTGATACACGAATCAAACCTGGAGTCTAGTATAGTAGTATGATTAGTATTTTTGTTTTTTTAAGTTATCGGTGAAATTGGATGAAAATGTAATGTTTATGTTTGAATTGTATTTCAGAATGTTTATGAATTTAGAATGTATATAAAATATGAATGTTTACAGCTAGGTTTAAAAATCTTTGAACTGTGATTTTTTTTTTTTTTAAGATCTAAATTGTCAGTTTTAAAAAACTGACACAACAGTCGGTTAACCGAAATCCACCGGAATAAACCGAGACCAGTTAAAATCGATTAAAAACTGAACCATAATTAATGGATAAGTTATAATAAAAAAAATTAAAATCAAAAATAATAGTTTCAGTTTTAGTTTGCTAGAAACCACACCGAATCGACCATGTATAGCTCTAGGAATAAATACACAAGTTGCACGTTCGCCCTGAGGGAATTGTTAGACCTTATTTGGGGAGTAAAACCACATCCACATGGGCTGCTTTGTTTGAAAGGGAGATCTTAACGATACATCAATTACAGATTTTTACAGTCGTAGTAGTGTAGGAATAGCAGAGACCTTTGATTTTTTGTAGACTGATAGAGTGGGTCCATTTAAGACCCTACCCTATTCCCTGCATTATGTTATGTTCTTTTCTTTGTCTCTCTATAACAATTCTCGTGCTTCTTTCTCTTGGGCCTCACCTCACAACTTACGACATGTGAACCATCCACTCTCCCTCTCTATCCACATCTCTCTTTCACGTGAATACTGCACGTGTTGTATTATTTGGTCAAGATGCTTGCTACATAAGTTGGACTTTGTTTGACGACAAACCTGGGAGAGCATTTTTGGTACTATGTCCCCGCTTGGTATATATGCTGTGACTTTGTGTAGCTGTAAATTTCCCTGCACATACAAAAGATATTCTGGATGGATCCTGGTGTGCTTTTCTGTGGCATATGAATGGTTCCGAATGTCGATTTAAATATTGCCAACAATCTCTCGGGTATACGTTTAGCTAGAGGTGGATTCAATGGGAAATATCATCATGATAATCTTTGACCTTTTACTCTTTATGAGACTTTCTGCATAAGAAGAAGTCGTTGTTACAAGAATTCAATTGGACTGTATCTTTATTGAAGTCTGTTTCATTGACCACGTTTCTTTATAGATAACAATTTAATTGATATCTTTATAAAAAGTCTGTTTCATTGACGCTTAAGAATTTTGGTCTGAAAGATGAATCGGGATTTGGATTGTTTACAGATGGTCTCTCTATTTTGCATATACATAGGACTGCCATACATTTGATCCGAAGCGGAGGCACTCATCTTCGATTGGCATAGAGATGAGAGCTATGGCTCCTCCACAACAGTGAAGAACCGGTTCAAAATAAAGAGTTGTACTGGTTGTTCAATAGAATGGAGTTGGAAAAGCTGCTTGCTAAGGCCAAGAACTATGCATACGGTAAACAAACTAATTTACTAATTTTTTATACCAGGTGGCAGGGTAAACGATCCACATCACTATATAAAATTTAGTAAGCGATTATAGTTGCTATCGAACGACTAAATGTATATCGCTAATGATCAAGTCTTTATCGTTGGCGACTAAGACCCCACCGTTCGGTAGATACTAGATCGTTAACGGCTAATTTCAGGAAACGGTTAAATTTAGACTAAACGGTTAAATTTTCCACCATTATACATATACTCAACAATTTCATTCAACTCATACCACTATCTACACAAATTTCATATTTTCTACTTATTTTTATAATAAATTCATAGATTTCTTAACTTATTTTACTTTTGACTTCATAATCGATGGATTCTTCTGGTGAAGAGGTTAAAATTGTTATGGATCGTTTTAAATCACAGTAACAAACTTATGTTCGGCGTTGCAACAACTAGATGATGATTCAGATGAAGATAGAGAACTAACCAACACTATGATATTGACACATTCATCGGGGCACATAGCAAGAGCTCCCGAGCCAAGTGAAGTATTAAAAGGAAATTATCCATTTCAGGGGCGAGATGAATTCCACTAGAAGCTGATGCATGATTATTTCAATGTCAATTGAGTGTTCTCTGATCAAGATTTCCAACGTCGATTCCGCATGCCCTTAAACTTGCTGATAAAGATTATTGAAGATCTTTGTTAGGAACAATCTGATGCATTGAATATTAAAGGTCATAGTCCAAAATAAAAGGTTACCTCGTCCCCAAGGATCCTAGGTTTCGGTCGTCTAGCGAATTCTAACGATGAATATCTTCGTATGGGCAAAACAACTTCATACAAGTATCTTTTATTGTTTTTTAAAACTATGATTAATCATTTTGGTCCAACGTATTTACGAAAACCAACCCAGACAAATGTTAGATAAATACTAATTAAACAAAACCAAGATAGGGGCTTTCCAGGAATATAAGGGTCATTACTCAAAACCAACTGTTATTTTGGAAGCTTCCGCTACTTATGATTGTTGGATATGGAATGCTTTGTTTGGCCTACTGGGTTCACAAAATGACATAAATGTACTGCACAAATCGCCTCTATTTGAAGACCTCCATTAAGGAATTAGCCCCAACGTAAGTTTCAATATCAATGGGAGTCAATACATTCGTGGGTATTATCTTGCGTATTGAATCTATCATAAATGGTCTACCTTAGTTCAAGCGTACCGTCGTCCCCCGTAGGCGATGCGGGCCGTTCAATAAAGTATTTTACCACGCAACAAATGGCTTTGAGAAAGGATGTGGAACAGGCTTCTGGATTTCTGAAGTGGAAGTTCTCTATCATTTTTGGATCATGTCGTGGTTTAAGTGCTCTGAAATGCATAAGACTATGCCGACGCGCATGCATAATATGGTAATTCAGGAAACCCGACGTAATAGGAATCATACGAACCACGTTGATAAAGATTTGAGGCCTGAGGTTCGAACAGAAAGAGGGGCTACCTATAAGGAACTTGATAGGCCAAAAACCTATGGTCACAATCGCACGACGTCTACAAAGTAGAAGCGGCAAGTACGGTTTGTTCCAACAGGGATTAATAATACTATAACTAGTTAAGTTCGACTAGTTACCAGATTAAGTTCGACTTCACCACTCGCTTTAGCATGAGTGGTTTTCATGACATGAGCAACATATAAGGCTACTCGTTTATTGATTGTAGTGAGGCGACCTGACAAACCCTCCCTATCATGACTATAGATGCTCATTGTGTCCTCTTTAAATTTCTGAAATATGTTACTCCACAAGTTGTTGCCTGTTTGAGATGCACCATTGGTACTATCTTCTGTGAAATGAACATAATTTCTACAAATACTGTTATCTTCGGCTACTGTAAATTTTACACCACGAGCTTTGTGTTTAGGATTAATTTCTTTATTTTTAGAAGCCATTTTGCAGAAAAATTAGGAGAGTTTTTTTTTAGATTAACACAGATGTGTGTAAGAGATTGAGTTGTAGAGAAGGTGCGAGTTGATTTGAGTTTGAAATTGGATATCTATAAGGGGATTCAATTAGGACCGTTGGATGATATAACCGTTTGACGATGGAGTTTATGCCGCGCGATAGACTATATATCGCTAGCAATATATTCTATGTCGCGCAACATAAAATATATATATCGCTAGACTCTATCGAGCGACGGAGTCTCTGCTGTAGTCGGCAAACAGGCACATATGCCGGTTTGTCCAGCCAATTTTCCCATTTGCCATGTCCATAGTGGATCAAAATGGGAAAATTCGCTTATTTTCCTTGTCCGTAGGACTTGGCCTAAAAGGGAACGATTTTTAACAAGGCAATAAGCTAGACCATGGCGTGTTCTATACCTGATGAAGGGAGATTTATTAAAAATAAATATACTATTTTATTGTTATTATGCATATTCTATTAATAATAATTTTAGTAGATAAATAAATAAATTAGTTTTAATTAATTAGGATAACTTTAGAAGAGTCCAAAAGTATCTTTTAAGAGTTTAATAAGTTAGAAAAGTTACCGAATGTTATTTAATACCTTGAGATACAAGATTTTATATTTTTGATAAATTTAGAATTTGTTTAGAAAGTGTTATGCTATATAAGGAGTTTCAAAAATGGAAATTAGAAGACATTTTTAACTATTTTTTATTTATTTTTCTATCTTTTGTAATTGTTATCAATAGTCGTCCGAAGTCTGAATAATAATCTCATATTTATAGTTCAGTATTCCTATAGTATGGTATTCCTAGAAATTCAAAAAAAATTAGATAACTACATATTTGGGATATCCTCGTGAAGATCAACTAATTTCTATCCCTTTTACTTGTTATTTCTTCGATTTATATTCTGTAGTAGTATTTTCATGTTTTTATCGCTTTAGTGTTGTGCTACTTGGGAAACCGAAGTTTAGATGTTTGTTCATAGACGTTATACTGGATACTTCTTCGATTTATATTTTGTAGTAGTATTTTCAAGTTTTTACCTCTTCCACGTTGTATCAATTGGGAAAACAAATTTACCGCTTCCATGTTGCATCAGTTGGGAAAACGAAATCTAGATGATTATCATTCGCTCATAGACGTTATTCTTAAATATAATTCGAGGTCTTGAGATTTTTTTATTTTCTTTTTTATTCAGGCATATCTAATGCATTATTTTCAAGGTTGTTCTAGTATAACTAAATTTATGGTAACTAAATAATGCAGCGGATACAACTAAATTGAAGAAAAGAAAAAAAAAATTCAAACAATTAATTATTTCTAAGAATAACTACTATAAAAGATTGATATTAATTGAGACTCCGTTTTCCGACTAATACAGTGGAGAAACGTTAAAAGTGAAAATACTGCAGCAGAATATAAATTGTATAAGTTACTAGTAAAATAGATAAAAATTATTTGATATTCAAGGTGTTGAGAGTAGTTCCATATCGTATGAGAAGCTTAAGATCCTGTTGTTAATAAGCCTTGGGAAACCCTAACCTTGCAAGCTGGTTTTCGAGGTAAGTTAGGGCCATAAAATTCAATATGGTATCAGAGTAGGCAATATGTGACGAGTCTAATTTGGCCGCACCTACTCCGTGTCATCCGGTTTAAATTCCATGTGTTAGATCCAACGAAGCTACACGTGAGAGGGGTTATTGAGATTAGTCTCACATTGTATGCACAAATTAAGATCTGTAGTTAATAAGTCTTGGGCAACCCTAACATTGCAAGCCGATTTCGAGGTGAGTTAGACCCATTGACTTCAATACATGGAGATATCCTAAAATCTATGGGTTATCTAGACCTTATTTATTTCCTAGGAATGCCAACTGTAAACAACAGATGATCATTCAGATTTAGGATGAACCGACTCTAAATAACAATTATAAAAAGTTTAACAGTAAAAAAATAATCTTATTAGTCAAAAAATTTCTTAACTTTCATGTTTGGAGCTCCTTATATACAGATAATATTTCTTAAACAAATTTTAAACTTATCAAAAACTTTAAAAAAGAAAATTCCCAAGTATTCAATACATTTAGGTAACTTTTATAACTTATTGAAACTCTTAAAAAATATACTTATAGACTCTACTAAAATAATTCTAGATAATTAAAATTTAGTTTTATAACTTATGTACTAAAAATATCATTAATAAAATATAAATAATAATAATAATAATTAAATAATAAATCTTCGACTCCCTTCAACATTAAGTGAAAGCAATTTCGTTCAAACAAGCTTGTCAATAGCGCTAACAAGCCAACAAACAACACATATGATCAACTAATACGAGGCAAAGGCTTGTAAACCAGCTTCATTTACTTGCTATTTCAATCTTCACACGAGTTGATATAATTTCTAAAATCACTTTTTCAAGGAAACTACCTATAATTTTCTTTGAGTAATTATAAAAATAACGTTTGACGATTTCCATCGATGAGTATCCTTTAGAATCTAACAATGGTTACTTAGAGAATCTACATCACGACTTTAAAGAAATCTTATAATTTAGACCATATTTTTCAACTAATAAAATTGTCTCTAACGGAAATATTAAAAGAGAATATAAAAATGAAATGTAGCCGCTAGTTATCTAGAAATCCTTTAATATTAGATGTTCTCTTAGAAAATATAAACATCCTAATCACCGATATCTAAGGTTAGGATTAAATATTTATTTTATAATTAAGTTAAGAAAATTATGGTCGAAAATGATTTTATTTTATCATCTTAAATTAAGGAAATCTTGGTTTCACATTTGCCCGGAGAAGGTTACCCATTAACAATTAGCTTATGTAAGCCAAGAAACTACTGATTAACTTTTGTAAACATTCGACCAATAAGACAAGATTGATGCCGAAGAACATAAAAGGTATCTTTTCGGCTCCAAAATTTTGCAAACAAAAGTCCCTTTCTTTTTAAAGCTAAAAAAACATCGTCTTAACATTGTGTCAAACTGATTAGGTACGGTAAATTGAACTAGTTATGTTATTTGATTATGTAAAGAGTATTAAGACAAGGTTTGAGATTAGATGTGAGAATATCCTCGTAAATGGAGCCGATCATGCTTTCTATAAGAGACATGGGTGGATGATCATCAATGGGCCTCCATTATTAGCACCAGTCTTGTTCTTTCTTGATCAAATAATATTTTTGTCGTGGGGCTGTCGGTGTATATTAGAATCAGGATCATATGTCACAAAAAAAACAACTCGTAACTCGATTCCCCGTTTAGATACATAGGTATCATAATTTCACTGTAGATCTCTCTCTTTTCCTGATAAGATCTTTTTCTAGTATATAGATCTCTGTTCTCTGATTGATTTTATTTAATAATCACGAATTCACGTGGCATAAATTTACTAAGTGTGTTGGTTTGCTAATCACAACCCAACATCCTAGAATATTGGTATTAAAGCAGGTTTAACTAGCTAGTCAGACATCTTCTCTACATACTATATGTTTAAAACCGAGGGATTATAAAATTTTGTAGGATGGATTTTTGTAGTAGTTGGATGTTTGTTGTCCACAGGAATTACGGCTTTTTTCGGCTCCATCAAAAAACAAATAGTAGAAATGCTTAGCTTCTTAGAAAACATGTATATATAAAATATGTATGTATCTGTTCTGATCGAGGAAAAAACATAAATCGTCAAATCTTCATCACACCTCTTGGGTCTAGATGATGTTTCCCCAATACTGAGTCAAAACAACTTCCAAAGAGTAATATAATATATATATAATTAAAACGATGAGTTTCCGATGATAAATTCTTATTATTCCAATCTTGATTATGGAGTTCTATGAAAACCGTCAAATAAGCTTAGCCAATTTGAGGATTCCGTTAAAATAATTTGTGACTACATGATAAAATATTATAAAAATATTTTGAATTAATTCTAAAACACTTTATTAGTATTAATTAATCAAATTAGTTTAATTATAATTAATTAAAAAATTTATTCAATTTTAAAATTTTAAAATTCTACGATTAATAGGTTCATCAAGTTCGAAACCTACTAATTACGAAAATAGACTCAATTTAAAATTTAAAGTCCTATAATCGGTAGGTTCGTCAAATTCGAAACCTGCCAATTATGAAAATAACCCCAATTTTTTTTTCCTAAATATAATTTTTTTGAATTGTACAATCGGTAGATAAGAACTAAAATTATTTGTCGATTATAAAAATTTTACATGTCCAGAAAACCTGACTAGTTTTTGGGTTATAATCGGTAGAATTAGGATTTTAATTGTCTGTCAATTATATTGTTATCAGTAGATATTCAACAATCGCCCTGCCAATTGTGTTACATTAGTCCTAATACTAAATTATAATCGGTAACAATTAAACAATACCTACCGATTATAACAAAAATTAGGAACAAAAAAAAAGTTACGGGACATAATCGGTAGGTAATAATTAGTTTGACTTACCGATTATGGTTGATATTCTTCAGAAATGAAGAACACCATCCATAATCGGTAGATAAAATCAAATTTATACCTAACTATTATGTACCGTAACTGAAAACCCTAGAAATGTTTTTGATTAATTTGTTGATTTCAAACAATCCAAACCCTAAAATTGATAGAAGCTTATATTATTTTGACCATTTGAATTTCACGGAGAGTTTAAAATTCAGATCCAGTGCTCGAAAAAATTAGAAAATAAAAATACTTTTTTTTAAAAAAAAAAATCTTAATATATAAAGATTATCAAAATAAAAATAAAATAAATAAATGAATATATATATATATATATATATATATCAAATTGAAAAAAATAGTTTAAGGTTTAAGGGGTAGAAACGTAAATTGAACTAGTGAGGGTAACTTAGTACTTTGATCATTTTTAGACACTGATGTGATTTGGGATTACCCAATAAAATAACCGCAGTCGCACGGCGTCTAACTAGTAGACAACGGCAAGTACGGGTCGAACCCACAGAGAGCGGGGAAATACTGCAATTAATATCTCTAATAAACTAACCAAGAGGAATATTTTTGTGATTTTTATATTAATAAATAAAATAATAAACTAACTAAACTAATAAAATGTGACCGAGTAGAGAGAGTCGGTAACCAGGGTTTTTCAGTATCCACCACTATTTAATTCATGAATATTTAGAGTCGCAAATATCACTGGGACGCCCTAAACATGATGCATCAAAAAGCCCTAGTCTCAAGCATACACCATAAAATTGCGCTAGCGAGAAAATTGTACGAAACTAATTAAAGGTCTACAAATAATACTTGGCTATTCTAAGTATACCCCATCAAAAGATTTAACCTAAGCATGGAATATCAAATAAGTAGACAAATATATTTTTAGAATAACAACTGTATACCAGAAACATGGAACATCAAAACCATAGGCCAAGCATGCACCATAAACGACAATACAATTGTTTAAAGTCGTGAATTTAATCTATTTAAATCATAATGGTCTGTATCAAATATTTAATTCAATTGATCTAAAACTGTAAGTGGTTTCAACATTAAACCCTAGTTACAAATTAATTTAGAACATGGAGAAGGGTTTCTCAAAACCCATAAAAATAAATAGAAAAGAAGAGGAAAAGATTAAAAGCTGATATCACCGTTGTCACCCGGAATCAGAGAGCCTTGTTCTTTGCTCTCGTTTCAGCTATTCAGGAGACAGAGTCTCTCCTCGAAAATCTGCCGTCAACTCCTGTAAAGAAAACTCCTGTCCAGTCCCCCCGCAAATTCGTCTGTGCCTGTCCTCTTTTATACTAGGTCTTCCGAGAAAACCTATCTCTTCCCTAGGTTCTAGCCGCTAGCCTTCTCTAATCACTTTCACGCCTGCCCTAAGCACAGTCACACAGCCAACAGCCAACTGACGCATTGCTTCACGTGATTTACTGATTTCCTAGACTCCAACACAAACCACTGATGGCCTACGCCCTACCCCTTTCAATCAGTACTTGTCCAACATCAAGCATACTTTCTTTTTTTGTGTGCGTCAGGTGAGCTTTCTAGCTCTCTTTCCTCAATATCTAGCCTGCACGGTAGCCTACTCACGTCACAGTTCACAATGTTCCCCACCTTCACGTGAAACTAGCCTCACCTAGTTAATAGCCTATTGAGAAGTACCCTTTTCTAGCCTTTCTACAACCTTCACGTGTTGTACTTGGTCCATAGCCTCTACCACTCTCTTCAAGTCAACATCACCTCTCTCTTCTTTTCTCTAGGTTTTCATCTACTACTTCCTTCTCTCTTATACGGAACCCCAAAGTAGTCTAGCCAACTCTAGGAATTTAGCCTTCTCATCATACTTCACTCGGTCAAGCCTAGCTCCATACATCCTTCAAAAGCAAACCAAGACACTGCCTGTATTGTGTCTGATGCCTTACTCTTCAACAGACAAAGCAAATTAGCCAACATCTTCTTTTTCTTTTCTCTAGCTTACTGCCTTATGTCACGTCAACTTCAAGAAAATCCAGCTAACCCATGTGCTAACTGCCTCACTTACTGTCTATGTACGCCCACACATAAACCAAAAGAAAAGTTTCACACGGTTTGTCCATTCAGCTGCATTTAGCCGTAATTAATTTATAACTTTGGATTTATGTGAACCATCTAATAAAACAATAAAAATATATTATTAATACAGATTCAAGTACTAACAAATATAGATTAAGTGATAAAAATGTATGAATTACGTGCTTATCAGACACCCTTAGATGGGTTTAAATAAGTAGCTCCAAATTATTTAGGGGCAACCCTCAAATTGGCCAGGATAAATAGATGTAATATAAATACAAATTTAACCAACAAATTTATAAAAACTTCTACCATTTCTAGTCAGTATCCATCCTAATATAGATAATACTGACCTAATTAAATATATACACAAAAAATTATATACAGAGATATCATATGTTTCATAGTATTCCCCGAAACGTTGATCTCGAATGCCAAACTTACAAAGAAGTAACTCAAATTGAGGACGTCCAAGTGCTTTGGTAAAGATGTCAGCGAGCTGGGAAGTTGTGCGAACGTCATAAGCGGCTATATTACTAGATTGAATTTGATCCCGCACATGGTGACAATTAATCTCAATATGTTTGTTGCGCTCATGAAAAGCAGGATTGCCAGCAATATGAAGCGCAACTTAACTATCACAGTAGAGACGCATGGGCTAAGAATGAGAAACACCAAGAGACTTTAAATGTCTTAAGCCATGTGAGTTCACTACTAGTATATGACATGGATCATTCAGCCACGAAAGAATAAGAGACGGTGTGTAGCTTCTTTGTCTTCTATGATATAGGTGAGCCACCCCAAAATATCAAATATCCAGTAAGAGAACAACACTAAGAGGAACTGAGGCTTAATCAGAATCACAATATGTAATAAGTTGAAGAGCGTTGTCCCTGCGTAAGTGAATCTCTTAATGAAGATGAGCCTTAAGATAATGGATAACTCGTACAACGATATCCCAATGAGACGTCTTATGAGATTTCATAAACTGAGCCAGCACATGAAATGAATAACAATGTTTGGGCCGAGTGATGGTTAAGTAAATCAAACGCCCAATGAGCTTGCGACACCAATAAGGATCAGAATAAAACGGTCTATCATCAATAGCTAAACGATGATGTTGATCAATGGGAAAGGCAGCCGGTTTAACACCTTCAAAACCGGTTTCAAAAAGTATATCCAAAGTATACTTTCTTTGAGATAAAAATAAACCATCTGACCCTCGAGACATTTTAATCTCAAGAAATTACTTAATTAAGAATACCCAAATCTTTCGTATGAAAAACATCAACTTAAATAGGTTTTAAAAACAATAATAGCAGCGTGATTGTTCTCGGCGTAATCAAATCATCAATATAAACTAAGACATGAAGAAAATTTTCACCTTATTTTAGTGTAAATAAAGAGTGATCTACATAAGATTGTACAAACCCAAAAGACTTAAGAGCTTATGTGTTTTAGAAATAGTTGTGAAAGATTCGATACTCAGACTTGTGAAGATTTGATTTTTAAACCTAATTTTTAATACTTAAAATAAAGAAGAATAAAGTAAAATTTATTTAAGATTATGGAAAAAACTGATACTAAGGATTCCACCATTCGCCAATTTTTCAAGTGATTTAGCATTAATAATTATCTTGCAACTCATACATTCAATTGATTCTAAATATTGCCAAAGTTAGATTTTCAAAATTATAGTTGTAAATTAAAAATATGAGACATCAATATCTCTAAACTAAGCATGACTCATCAAAATAAAACACAACTAATTGATAAAAATCATTATTTTAAATTTAATTCAAAGCAAATAATCAAAAAATAATTGTAAAAAATTAATAAGATGAAAATATACCACTTTATTATTGGAAAATTGGCTTCATCCGTCGCCCCAGCAATAGGGTCTAGCTCCTCATGTCAAACACTCTCTCAAAATACATGTTCATAACTCAAAGTGCTTAAAAGAAGAGAAAAACAGAAGTAACACAGAAAACAACAACGCATATAAGTGTTGCTGAGACTATTTTCTGTGTTGCTGAAAAGGGAAATTAAAACAGAGAATAAAAGACTGCTTCTGGGCGCAGTAAAAGAAGAAAGAAAAGGTGACGTTATTAACAATTGTTCTCTTATGTGGTATGTACTCCTTCTTCTTCTTCACCGTCGGAAAACTATTTTTTTCAGAATTTTTCTCCCGACTGCCAGCTGCTTTTTTTCTTGTTTCTCTTTCTATTTATAGGATCAGGGAACCCTAACATATCATTTTTAGCTGATAAGGACTCGAAATCTCCTTCAAAACCAACTCAGATTCGTATATTATCCAAATCAGGGGAGTAAACCTTTTTCGGCCGTAACTTTGAACTGCAACCTTGTTTCTCGGCTAAAAACTCTAGTTTTTGACGTGTTTCAACTTGTTTTGGTTGAGTCTTGTTTCTGAGATATCTAAATAGTTGTTTAATCCCAAAATCTAGCTCTCCACCAACTCAGACTCTGTTTTACGCGTGAAGAATTTCTTCCCGCCAATTTTGGATTCAAAAACAAAATGAAGGGTGCCCCTAATCCATCTGGTGTGTGCCTTTATCAAATTTCCGGGTGCCTTTAGTAATTTTTATGGGTGCCCTTATCAACTTTTTGTTCTAATTTTTCCACAAGAGTTTATTTTCTAAGAATACCTACAAAGACACAAAATCACACAATAAGTACAAAATTGAGTACCAACAAAATACATAATTGAGAACAATTTAGACACAAAAAATATGTCAATCAAGAGCACCTGCAAGCTTTGCGAACCAATTGCGAGGAACTTAACGAAAACTATACAAGGATTATGTGATCGAGATACTTTACCAGGAAAAGTAGTAGAAAAACTACGAATATAATTGCATATATACTTCCTCACCAAGGTCTCTATGAAGAAAAACATTATGGGCATACATCTTATGCAAATCCCAATCATGAGCAACCGCCATGGCTAACAGTTTTCTACCAGAAACCATTTTTTATTTTATATACCAATTTACCACTTATAGCTTTTTCGCCCAGCGGATGATCAATAATAGACAATGTTTCATTTTTATCAAAAATATCAATTTCTTTGGAAATTTCCACACGCCAATGTGGGTCACAGAAAACCTCTGCATACCTAGTAGGCTCATTAATGGTAGTAATGGCCACTAGAAAGTGAGTATATATGATTTGCAGAAAAACTAGCACAAGTATAAGGCGTACCTAAAAACATTGATAAGTGTAGGACAATGATGCGGGGTCTAGCAGTGTGACACACATAATCGTATAAACGAGTGTTAGGAAATCATGATCAAACACTACGACGTACAAAAAAACCATGTATATCACACCCAACTATGGACGTATGAAGTACTTGTTCGTCATAAGTAGATTCAACTCCAACCCGAATGTATTCCATGTCTACAACAGAAATAGTGTTGGGAAATAAAAAAAAAAAATGTATGTTACTAAAATTAATGTTTTACTACTTAAATTAATTTTTGTTACTAAAAATAGATTGATGGGTGTTTGGATCACTAGTCCAAACTTGGGTGGAATTATAGCCATCCATTTTCACTTCTTAGTGAATGAGAAACCTTTGGTTGTCCCACATTGGGCAAACCAAGGAGCAAGTTCATGCATATTACCACATATGTTCTATATAAGGAAAAGAACTAGTGGATTGGACATGGACTTGGGAAATGGACTAGTGGGCAAATGCATACATGTGCGGTGC
>JAJJMC010011502.1:1365405-1434279 GCA_023531435.1 Papaver californicum | reverse complement strand
TCCTTGGTACGATCCCTGGTTCGATCCTTGGTACGATCCCTGGTTCGGGACATCTTGTGCTCCGCACTTTGCTGCCACGTGTCAAGCAACTTTTTGATACTCACACACTGCATTGCGAAACCCACAGTTTTGACACGTACATCACGCATTCTAGTAATAGTCTGATGTCTTTCCTCTTGAAAACTAGAGCATAAACACGACTTAAATTTGGGAAAGGATCTTGAGCAATGATATGAGAACAAACCGTCCCATATACCCTATCATCAAGTCCTGTTAAACATGAAGCACAAGTTCGTCTTCGCGTTGCTTATCCCATTGAGTAAATAGTGAACAAGTACACTTACCACAACTACACATAGGAGGTTTAACATAATTACTGATTTTCTTCCCTAAAAGCTCTCAATCGTCCGTAGCACGTTGCCACAGTTTGTCCATCTTGTCTGTATTTGGCTAGATCGGAACGTATCTACAACACCTCGAAAAACGGTGATTTAGGTCATCCCAAAGCTCCTTGACAGTCTCATAATAGGTTACTATCAATTGCATATTCGATTCAAAGGATGTAAAAATCCATCCACAAGCATAGAGTTAACGCTCCGCAATCTTCAATATTCAAAGCATCTTCTTTAGGTTGTGTAGTTTTTGATAACTCAAATGGAATTTACAAGAGAATTTGCTTTACTATATTACTTCTCTGAGTTATGCTTTCAAACAAAACAACAATGCCTTTATATAGGCACTAAACAAAAAAAAAACTTAAGACTAATAAATCCTATTCAAGAGAGGGAAACTGAAGACTAATAAACCCTATTCAAGAGAGGAAAACTGAAGACTAATAAATCCACTAACAATAGCATTTAAGTTTATTCAACAAAACTCCCCTGTAAACTTAAATGCTTCTACCATCCATTATGCCGGTCATCTTCTTGAATCTGTCGAATAATACTTTCGGTAGCGGTTTTTTGAAGATATCCGCAACTCGATCCTGACTTGCCACATGCACCAATTCCACACTTCCTTCCTTAACATGATCTCGGATAAAATAAAAACGAACATCGATGTGTTTGCTTCTTTCATGGTTCTCTGGGTTCTTTGCTAACTCAATTGCTGATTTATTGTCAACTTGAATCACGGTTGCACCTTGTTGCTTTAGCTCCATCTTGCTCAACAATTTTCTAAGCCATATAGCATGACATACACACCAAGATGCTGCAACATATTCAGCTTCACAAGTCGAGAGTGTCACGATCGGTTGCTTCTTTGAAAGCCAAGTAAATGCAGTAACTCCCATAAAGAACACATATCCCGCGGTACTTTTCCGATCATCTATATCTCCGCACCAATCGTTGTCGGAGTAACCAACCAACTTGTAATCTTCTGCTTTTGAGTAGAACAACCCGAGTGACAACGTTCCTTGGATGTACCGTAGGATTCGCTTCAACGCCTTCCAATGTGAATAAATTGGCTCCTCTATGAACCGACTTACAACGCCGAAACTTAATGAAAGATCCGACCATGTGCATGTGAGATAGCGAAGACTTCCTATCAAACTCTGATATTTACTAGCATCGCCACGTTCTCCTCCATCGAACTTCGAAAGTTTTGCACCTGGTTCCATTGGTGTTGAAACATGATTGCAATTTGCCATCTTGTACTTTTTCAAAATCTCTTTTGCATAAGTCTCTTGTGGTACAAAAATACCTGTATCTACTTGTCTAACCTCCAAGCCAAGAAAAAACTTCATATAATCCAAATTTGTCATCTCAAATTCCCGTGTTATTTTGTCTTTAAACTCTTCTATCATCTCATCATCGTTGGCCATAAAAATAAGATCATCAACATAAAGATCAACAAACAACACATTACCTCCATTCTTCTTTACGTAAAGAGCATGCTCATAGGGACATCGCTTGAACTCGTTCTCCTTGAAATATGAATCGATACGTGTATTCCATGCCCGCCGTGCTTGCTTCAACCCGTAAAACGCTTTCTTCAATTTTAGCATCTTCTTCTCTTCTCCGACTTTTATGTACCCGGGTGGTTGTTCGATGTAGACATCTTCTTCGAGCACACCATTCAAGAATGCTGATTTGATATCCATTTGAAATATCGGCCATTTGAATTGAGAAGCTTGTGAAATGAGTAATCGGATTGTCTCCATTCTTGCAACAGGAGCAAATACTTCTCCATAGTCGATTCCTGCCTTTTTCATGTATCCTTTCGCAACAAGTCTCGCCTTGTACCATTCTATCTCGCCTTGAGCATTCATCTTTTTCTTGAACACCCACTTCACACCAATAGGCTGACTTCCTTTCGGCAATTCTGCTAGCTCCCATGTGTTGTTGCGGTTAATCGCCTTAATTTTCTCGTTCATAGCAGTTTTCCACTTCTTGTCTCGCATCGCCTCTTCAAAACTGATATTTTCAACATCTGCCAAAATACATACAAGGTGTACCTCATTTGTTGAATCATACAAATCTTGTAAACTTCGCATTTTTGGTTGTCGAGGTTCATCTTCATCATCGGTAGTTTCAGAGTCTTTTTGTTTGCTTGTTGATGCAACGACGGATGATTCTCCAACTTTGATGTTAACTTCTGTCGAATTGTTCCAGTCCCATTCAATTGCTTCGTTTACTCGCACATCACGACTTAGCATCACCGTCTTGCTTATCGGGTCGAGTAGCTTGTACCCTTTTTTCTTCTCATCATACCCAACAAAGATGTACCTTTTGCTTTTGTCTTCAAGTTTTGTTCTTCGTTGATCCGGTACGTGTGGATAAGCCATACTACCGAACACTTTGAGATGAGAAACTGTCGGCTTTTGTCTGCTCCATGCCTCTTGTGGTGTTTGATCATCTAGTTTCACATGTGGACATCGATTTTGTACATAGACAGCATACTTCACGACTTCTGCCCAGAATTCCTTTGGCATCTTCTTGCTCTTGAGCATTGATCGAACCATGTCGAGAATAGTCTGATTCTTCCTCTCGGCCACACCATTTTTTTGAGGAGAGTATGGTGCTGTTAGAAATCTCCTTATGCCTCGCTCCTCGCAATACTCCATGAAAGCCGTCGAAGTATATTCACTACCTCTATCAGATCGTATGGATTTGATATGTTTACCAGTTGACCTTCTCCACCATCACTTTGAACTTTTTGAACACCTCGAATGCCTCGTATTTTTCTTTCAAGAAATAAACCCAAGTTTTCCGTGAGAAATAGTCGATATAGGAAATGAAGTACCTATTACCGCTGAAATATTCGGGGGTGATTGGTCCACATATGTCGGTATGAATCAATTCGAGAATATGTTTAGTTCGATAATCTCCCTTCTTTTGAAACGAGGTTCTCGCTTGCTTTCCAAGCACACATTCTTCACAAAATTTGCACTCATAGTCCATGTCCGGCAGCCCGTGTACCATGTTCTTCTTTGCTAACTTTTTTAGACCCCCATGATGTAGGTGACCAAAACGGAGATGCCACAACGACGCCTTGTCTTCTACGTTGACTCGCAAAAAAATTTCTCGTACGCTTCTCAAATTCATTTTGTACATCCGATTTCTTCCCATCTCGACTCGAGCAACCAGATGTCCTTGCTTATCCTTCAAGTATAGTACCCGGTTTTCTAAGAGTATCGAGTAACCTTTCTCCGTAAGTTGCCCCGAACTTAAAATGTTGGTCTTGATATCTGGTACGTAATAAACATCTTGGATCGACCCTATCAGGCCATCCTTTTGTAAGTAACAAACTGTACCTTGGCCTTTGACCTCCACCTTTGATGCATCTCCAATTGACACATGACCATCTTCAATCTTTTGCATCTTTTTGAATAAGTACTCGTGACCGCACATATGGTTGAATACCCCTGATTCAAGATACCACAGAGTGTCATTGTTGATGTTGACTTCATTTTGAGCCATCAAGAGAAAACCTTCATTCTTTCCATCTTCCAAGACCAGGTTAGTTGTTTCTTCCACCTTTTTATCGGCTCGACAATCTTTTGCAAAATGCCCCACTTTACCATAATTGTAACATTTTTCGGAGTTGCAATCCTTCGCGTAGTGACCATAATTGTGACACTTGTAGCACTCGATGTTGGAATAGTTCGATCGGCCGCCTCTTCCTCGACCGCGTTCTCTTCCACGCCAGTTTGGTTGACTCGACTGTTCCTTCTCCTTATAGTACCCTTCTCGACTGCTGCGACCATTTCCACGGCCTCCAAGGCCACGCCCTCTTCCTCGGAAATTTTGAGAATATAGTACCTTTTCGTCTTTAATTATCGTCTTGGTTTGAAGTGCTTGCTCTAGTGTCTCCTCCTTCTTTTTCTTCTTATGTTGTTTTTGTGTCACGAGAGAACCAGCAAGCTCGTCGACTGTAAGCGACGCAAGGTCCTTTGACTCTTCTATCGTGCACACAACATTCTCAAAATTGTCGGTTAAAGATCTCAAAATCTTCTCCACAACTCGTGCATCGGTTATTGCTTCACCATTACGATTAAGTTGGTTTACCACGGCTTGTACACGCGTGATATAGTCAGATACAACTTCTGACTCCTTCATCTTTATGCTCTCAAACTCGCCACGAAGAGTTTGGATATGCACTTGCTTGACTCGGTCGGCTCCCTTGAACACCTTTTCTAATTTGTCCCACGCTTCTTTTGAAGTAGTTGCACTGGAAATCTTCTCAAAGCCTGACTCGTCAACGGCTCGGAACAACATGTATAGTGCCGCGTTATCCTTCGATCGTGTCTCTTTCAACGCCTTGCCGCCGTATATCCCGTGGTATTTGTTGGTTCTTCAAAACCTTCTTTGACCATCTCGCACAAATCTTGAGATCCGGGAAGAGCTTTCATTTGAATGCTCCAATTCTCATAATTCCCCTTCGTTAGTCGTGATAGCGACATTTGACCCGTCACATTCGTCATTGGCTCTTATACCAATTTGATAACTCAAATGGAATTCATAAGAAAATTTGCTTTACTATATTAGTTCTCTGAGTTATGCTTTCAAACAAAACAACAATATCTTTATATAGGGTTCAAAACAAAACAAAAACTGAAGACTAATAAATCTTATTCAAGAAAGGAAAACTGAAGACTAATAAATCCACTAACAATAGCATTCAAGTTTATTCAACAATTTTTCCATCCAAAAAGGATTGTTTTCGTGTGGCTCGAAAGCATTGGGAATTGATCGAGACCACTCTTCATAACTGGCGCATTCAACTTCACCAAAGTAATCATCATACCCGTATAATCTGAAGGATGCAAGTAGTATGGTGAATTTGAATCAATTTTCTGTCCACCATTAATTGTTGATTATTTCCCAGCCATAACGTTAAACTTTAGTGCAGACAAAAGAGAGATTGACTTATGTTTCTAAGTTCTTCAGGTTATTTCGTTTCTGGTTCGGATGCCATAAAATGATGAGTTTGGGAAGTTGAATTCTTACTATTCAATCTTGATTGCATAGTTTTACAAGAGTAGTTAAATAGATGTGATACAGACAAAAATTTGACTAACAATCTATAAAATAAACTCCGACTATCTTTAGTTAATATCTAGTCTAATATAGCTAATACTGACCTAAATATATATACACAACAGAATATATTTCCTAATAATAATGCTCTGTATAATATATCTGTATGAAGAAAGATTTGTGATTGAAAATCCTTAAATCCTCGGCACGACATGACATCTTATATACTTTTCCCAGCATTTGTATCTTCAAGAATGTACAAATGGCTAGACAATTAAATGCATTTATCAGTTTCGTTCTATGGTGGTTCTAATATGGCTCATTTCATGTTTGCATCATTATATATATACACTTTTAAGATTTAGTAAGGTCCAGTCCAAGTTTGTGCACATGTAAAAAAAAGGATTTTCCTTCCTATTTTTTTTCCCAATTGTCTCTCCCAAATCTTCATTACACTATAACACCTTGTTTCATATATTTTGATTAAATCAAACTCACAGTTCTTAAATATTTCTACACCACAACTAGAAACTCTATCAATGAAACCCAAAATATACATATTCATAAATATTATTTGATTTTTTAAATCAATCAAAATTACGAATCCTCAGTAGTAAAATTAATCTAAAATCAGAGGCATAAAATCAAATCCACCTGATTGATTTATCGACTTCTCCTAAACTCCTTTTGACCAGTAATAATTCTAGAATTGTTTAGAATATAAGAGTCTCTTCTTATTTCAAAGTTTTGAATCTGGGTTTTGATTATTTCTGATAACTAGTTAACGTGTCTAAATTAAATGAATTTGTTTATAAATTCATAACTTTTGATTATTAATTTGTATGTGATGGGGTTCAAGAACATTTCCCGGTGCCCGTGAAGTATCAAAATAACAACGGAAAAGAAAGAAAAACAACCACTTTAATCTAAACTATGTAGAGAAAAACAAATTTTCAAAATGCAAGAAATGAAAGAATTTAGAACGACAGAGGAAAAAGATAAAGGTGCTATAAAGAAGATCAAGAAGATCCAGTAACTTAAGGATAGTCTTTATTATTTTTTGTTTTAATAAAATTTTAGGGAAAGCGAAAAAACTTAAAAAGAAAATTATAAAACTTCGAAACGAAAGCGGAGAAAATTTGTTGTTTTTGAGATTTTTTTAACCAATAGCAATATGATGTGTATCCTATGTTTAGTATTTTTTCACAGATATGAGGTCAAAATCTCCGACCATAAGCTTCTTTATATTGGTTGGAAACTTTTTAAAACATTGATTTAAAAATTAAATATTTAATCTCATACATAATAACCATAGACATAGGTGATTATAATGTTTACATCTTCTAAAAAAACCTTTGGAATAAGAGGATGTTTTAAAAAATGTCTTTATAACACCTAAGCTTAGGAGGAGAGAAGGAGGAAAATAAAAAAGTGAATAACATCACCGCTTTATAACTGCCATAAATCTCATCTTTACATTTAATCCTTGTATTTCCATTGGAAAAGAATTTTAATAAAAAATAGATAAATCATATGTGGCTAATAAATAGGAAATTGAAAATGTATGATCGGAGATGCTCTATAGCATGTAATAACGCAATTGAATAATACATAGCTCCTCTTGAAGCAGCACTTGAACATCCCGAGAAAAATATGATAATCTTGATTTTGCTGTTTTAAAAAAAAAACTGTGATAATCAGAACTCAAGTGTTTGTTGAAGTTTAAGTGGACCATAACAAGTCCTCGTTTCCTCGGAGAGTTCTTCGAATTTAGACTGGAAATTTGAACTATTGAAGCTAATATTCACATGGCTAATGATTTATCAAAATGGTAGGACAAGGTTTCCTATGATTTTATTATATATATACTCTCTCTGTTTCAGGAAAAGAGTTATTTTCTCTTTAAATTTTTGTTCCAACAAAAGAGTTACTTTCATTTTTTAACATAACAAACTTTTAAACCTACCCTTGTTATTTTAAGAAATGTTATTATTCTCATTATAAAGATATACGTAGTATTAAACTTTTTATTAGGTTAAATCTGAAAATAAATTATAAAAGTTATTCTCTCGCCTTAACAATTGTGCAAATAGGAAAAGTAACTCTTTTCCTGAAACGGAGGGAGTATATATTTGATAATGGGGCCTGCAATAATTTTTTTTTTTACCCAAATCCTCACATTAGTTAACCATGCGTGTCTTATTCAAAAAATAAAAATAAAAAAATTATCCCCGCTAGCTGCAATATTTCCTTGGATCTACGGCGTTGCTGCCTAAGGCGGAAGAAGACAATGCACGTCTATATGCATTGATCGGTATGAACTAGGACGACGAATCAGCAAGCTAAACCTAGGTACCAACGGTTTGTATTTTTTGAAAGACCCAGCTGAATAGTTTAAGCCTCCCAAATTCAATCAACTCCTTCTCTGCCCTTAAATGAAGTGGTAGGTTCTGTCTTATGGAAATGAATTCTGCTACAGTTGAACACACTAAAAAAGGTGAAGTATGTGTTTTATTGTGTGCGTAATATCTGGGTAAGTTTTTGAAAAGAAAGACAGAATATAAGAAACAAAAACAAAAACCATGCCCTTCTAAATTAAGCCAAACCCAATAGAACCCCAAAATTACTGGTTGTCAATCTTGGCTTTATTATGTTCCTTTTTTTTATTTGTATCTTCTGTTTATGACTAGCTTCTTTTATAATTTGTCGCGGATAAAACTAAGTAATTTTAATGCATGTGTACGAAGATGCGAATCTCATAATAAACCCAGTAAATTATCATAATCAAGCCGTAGAAATCATGTGACAGGCGGCGGCTGGATGGTCCATATACATGGATGGAGAACAACATTCATGATTAGGACCATTTAATTGCCTGTTGCCATGTGATTTTTACGACTGGTTTATGATATTTACTGCCATTTTTCTACTAATTGCTAGTACTAAATGCCAATAAACATTAAATTACAAAAAACCTCAGATGATTTATCTAGTGTCTCATAAATCCCACCCATGCACGAGGAAATTGCAAAATTCAAAATTTCAATGGGTAAAAGCCAAATGTGTCCTTATGTAAAGAATATTTCTACTTGGAAACTTTACTTTCCTTCTTTTCTTCCTATCTCCTTAGTATACTCAGCTCTTCTCTTAGTTTCACACCATAGAACACATATACAACAGAGTGATCTCAAATTTACGTACAAACCACGTCGATCGATATTATCGGTGTTTTTTTTCTTTGATTCGCTTAAATCTCCTCTACCTTGACGAGGTCAATTTCTTCAATGGTGAGCCAACAAAATTCTTCAAATATATATCAACTTGCTCCGGGTTTTAGGTTTCATCCAACTTGTTAGAGAATAAAAGTCAAGATAACACATGTCCAACGATTAGGGAACGATGCAGAGATTCATAAAAGAGCGAAAAACACACAATCAAAGTCTTATGAAAGTTTGAATGGATGACAGATGTGAAATACTGAAAGTATCATCGCATGATCGACACGTAAGAACGAGAAAGTAGTACTGTTCTGATTGAAGTAAGAGCATTAAATGCGAATGGAACGGAAAAGTAAGAGCATTAAATACCTATAGATCGGGAAAGTGAAAATCCTAACATTAGTTGTTTGACTGACACCGAGGATCGGGAAGAGGATGACTCATAAAATACGAGATTGACACCATGGATCGGGAAGAAGATGACTCATAGAATACGAAAGACACTTGTCAATGATATAAGGTTATGGGCCAAAAAGATGAAAGCATGACAATGTATAAGCAAGAAGCTTCCTGTCAACCGCATGATGATCCTGATCCAAAGATAATCTTAAAATAAAGAGAACGTAAGGAAGTAACGGGATAAGAGGTATCGGACCAAAAGAATATAGCGGAACGATAACCAATAAATTGACAGACATGATCGGGAAAACATGATTCATCAAGCATAAAGGATAGACAGAGAGGAAAAAGAGAGAGAAGTTCATTCATCAAAGTGGGGGTCGGAAAAAAGGAGGAGAAATGAAGACTAAGGAAAAATAGGGGAATCAAAAGAAAACTATTAGATATGTATTTAGAGAGTAATATGAGATTATTAAAGTGTGAATGTATTTATTCCATACTTGTAAAAATCTTGAACTTGATAAGTATAATTCTAATTGAATGTCCAATTTAGTGAATTGTTGTTCTTTAATATTTATGATTGATGTGTTCGTA
Source organism: Papaver californicum (assembly GCA_023531435.1). Lineage (NCBI taxonomy): Eukaryota > Viridiplantae > Streptophyta > Magnoliopsida > Ranunculales > Papaveraceae > Papaver > Papaver californicum. Next base: position 1,424,588 of record JAJJMC010011502.1, on the reverse strand, counting down.
TGATTTGATTTGAATATGTTGATGATATAGTGTAGCAAAACATATTGTAGGATTTAAATCTAGATCTTTTAACAAATCATTGGTTGTTTTTGTTGATGAGAATTTTGGCATAAACAATTTGGCGCTAGAAACAGGGACTGAAACAAAGGATTTATCCTACTTGATATTTAAAAGTGGTTTTTTCTGTTATTTGTATTTTACAAGTAGAGAAATTTAGTATCAGGAGTTTAGGAATCATATGGTAGATTTTTGTTAAAGTAAAATGTTGAAATTTTTGGCTTAAGTAAATCTTTACTAATAGAAGAGCTTTATTGCAAGCGATTTCTTGTATGATTTTTTATTGAATTTCGATGAAAGTTGGGAATCTTTAGTCTAAACAAATTTATCCTAGTAACTGATTTTTTTTATTTTTTGTGTCAATTTTAAGATTGGAGAAATGTTATAAGAGACATTATTTTTCTTTCCATCAAAAACATAGTTAGATTTCCAAAAGAATCACAAAGTCCATAAATCTGTCTTTATTTGTTTCTCTGTTCAATTAGCTTGTTGAAATTATATGACTAATTTTTTAAAGCTTTTAGCACAAGGAAATTTTTCAGAAAACATCAAGTAAAGAAAAGAAACAACCAAGGGAAAACAAGCTAGAAGAAAATATGTCTCAAGAAGAAAATTCTGGAGATCAAGAAAGTAACACAAATGGGAATTATCACCAAAATGAAGAAGAGAATGAGATAGAGATTCAACAGAGTGATTCAGGAAACCATACACTCTTTCAAGAGTATACATCAAATACCATAACCCAAACTCATTCCCCACCTCAGGAGGGAACTCAAAATAGTGTAAATTACTTAAAAAATTTGATGGAGGAAATGAATGAGATGCGAAGAGAACAAAGAGCATGTACTGACCGAATTACATCTCTGACTAGGGAAAATCAAGCATTAAAAGATATAATTCAGCGCGGGATGAGATACGCTGCAGCAGGACCACGAGACCCAGAAGTAACCCCTGGTAGAAAAACACCCAGAAGTGCAAGGGACAATCGTGATCAAAGAATGGTATTAGCGGGATCATCATCTCGACCAAAGATACAACGGGAAGGACATCAAACACAATGGCAAAGATTTCGTGAAGCAATGGAACAAATGAAGGAAGAAATAAAAAATTTGAAGAATAAAGAGGGAGGGAGAATAGAAGAAGTGTTGAAGGAATCCAGGCGAACACCGTTGGATCCACATTTAGCATGTCCACTATTGCCTCGAGAATATAATATTCCGGCATTTGAATGTTACGATGGCACAAGGGATCCGACTTTGCATTTGAAATATTACAATCGGATGATGTCACGATGGGATCGAGATGATGCTATAATGTGCCGGTGTTTCCCCTCAAGTTTGAAGGATTCGGCACTTGCATGGTATGACAAATTACAAGAAAATTCCATTCAATCATATGCGCAATTGGTTCGGAAATTTCTCGAGGCATACATATATAACAAACCCGTTGATTCGGGGATAGATAGGTTATACTCACTTGTTTCATGGCCAGAAGAATCGATTCGAGATTATACAACTCGTTGGTATACAACTTGCCAGGCGATCGGAAATGTTGAGTCAAATGCTGCGGTTAACCATTACAAGTGGGGAATAGCAGACCGGAGATGCCAGCTTTTTGTTGACATTCATCGTAATAACCCGAAAACTGAGGGGCACCTCAGAGAAATAATAGAAACATGTGCAAGGCTTCAAGATGTGCAAGAACAATGTCCAAGGATAACCTCACGACAGCAAGGTAGTACAAAAAGAGAAAATTCAATTGAAACATCACCAGATCCAAAGAAGAAATTTCACAATAAAGTTGGGAATAGCGAATCGAAACGCCCACGAATTGGGGATAACAAAAACTTCATTCAGCAATTTCAAGAAAGACTATTTACAAAAATTAACATTTCATATTCCGAACTTTTCAAAATCGTAAAAAATAAATCGGACTTTCCGTGGCCGCTTTCAAAAGGGCGACAACCGGAGTTTACACAGAAATCAAAGGACTATTGTGAGTATCACTGCTACAAAGGGCATACAACGGATCGATGTAGAAACTTCATCATTCTGGTACAAAGGATGATTGATGCTGGAGAATTAAAAGAGTTTATTCAAACGACCGAATCAACAACAAGACCTGATAAAGGGAAGGAAGTTCATATCCCATACAACAACAAACTATCAATATGATTTCTTTTTCTGAAAAAAGAGATGTAAATGTGAATGCTGCGATCGACAAAAAACTATGCAAGAGGGTCCGAGACCATGAAGTTTTTAAAGTATCAGAAAGGATAACAGAATCTTGGGAGGACTGGATGGCATCCCCTTTGACTTTCTCAGCAAGAAAGGTGGATCAAGAAATTTAAATGCACAATGACCCTTTGGTCCTCACCCTTCCGATGTCCGGATGGAATGTCAAAAAAATTCTTATGGATGGGGGCAGTTCTTTGAATGTTATGTTTTATGATACATTTCGCAAAATGGGACTGAAGATCAGTTGATTCCATCTCATTATGTAATCTATGGATTTAACAGAATAGCCTCAAGACCAAAGGGAGAACTTGATTTGGAAGTTTCTGCTGGACCAATAAACATTTTGACAAGATTCAGTGTTGTGGATGCTCCATCCCCATACAATGCAATTATCGGAAGACGATGGGTACACCAGTTAAAAGGTGTAATCTCAACTTATCACCAATACTTGCGGTTCCCAACGCCACAAGGGGAAATGGAAATAAGAGGAGATCAGGACGATGCTAAATTGTGTATTTTAGCAGAAATACGGATGAATGAGGAGCGGGAAGAACAACAGCAGGACAAGAAAAAAGACCGAAAGGCAAAAGCAAAAGAAGAGGAAATAGACCGATACTTAAAACAGAGTACCAGACCAAAAATTACAAATGAAGTAGGGAAAGCAGCAAAAAATCAAGGAAATTCATCAAACCAACAATTTGAAGGACCACCGTTATAACAATTAAAAGGAACTCCGACATCTATCGGAGTTCCCAAACCTGTTTTCACTTCTATAGAAGAAACCAAAGTTGTAAATATTGGCACCACCGAATTTCCCAAGCAGGTGCGAATTGGAACGCTAATGAAGGCCGATACGAACAAAATTTGATCAAACTTCTTCGTGATTCTGTAGATGTATTCGCATGGAAAATGGAGGACATGCCATGGATAAACCCAAGTATTGTACACCATGAATTACGGATACGACCCGATGCAATACCATTTCGGTAGCGGATACGCAAGGTCGCTCCAGAATATCACGATCCTTTGGAAAAAGAATTAACAAAAATCTTAAATGCAGGATTCATCCGTGAGGTACGATACCCGACATGGATTTCCAACATGGTGATCGTTCCAAAGAAGAACGGTGGAGTAAGAATTTGTATAGACTTCACCAATTTAAACAAGGCATGCCCGAAGGATAGTTATCCACTTCCCAATATCGATCAACTAGTGGATTCCGTGCAAGGCCATGAGGCATTGTCCTTTATGGACGGCCAATCAGGATACAACCAGACTGCGCTTGCAGAGATGGATCAAGAGCATACTGCATTTTTCACCCTGCGGGGGTTGTATTGTTATACCAGGATGCCATTTGGATTAAGAAACGCAGGAGCAACATATCAACGCCTGGTTGACGCAATATTCAAGCCATGGATTGGGCGAATTTTAGAAGTTTATGTTGATGATATGCTGGTAAAGAGTAAATTATCTGCAAATCATCTACAAGATCTCACTGGGATATTTGGTGCGTTGCGGAAATATAAGATGAAAGTCAATCTAGAAAAATGCAGTTTTGGTGTGACATCGAGACATTTTCTGGGATATTTGGTTACCAAGAATGGGATTTAAATTGATCCAGCTAAAATTCAAGCAATAACAAACATGCCATCCCCAAAGAGCATTAAAGCTGTACAGAAATTGAAATGGATATTTGGCTGCTCTCAGTAGGTTCATTGCCAGATCTTCCGAAAGATGCAAACCATTTTTAAATATACTTAAAAAGAAAAATAAATTTGATTGGAATGAAAAATGTGATCAAGATTTCCAAAACATAAAGATGCATCTTGCTACATTGCCAGCGTTGCAGAAGCCAGAACCTGAAGAAATATTGACTTTGTACATTGCGGCAACGGAGGATGCAATAAGTGCAATGCTGGTGCGTACGAATGAAAAATTAGAGAAACCTGTATATTACATTAGCAAGACTATGAATTCAGCCGAAAGAAATTACACCAAAATTGAACAACTCATGTTGTCATTAGTTTTTGTTACCCAAAAATTACGTACCTATTTTCTCACACATTACGTGCGTGTCCCGAGAAAAATACCATTAGAATCAGTATTGAAGAATACCGGGAGAGTTGGAAGGATCGCAAAATGGAATGCACAAATAGAGCAATTCAACATTATTTTTGAGTTGCAAACTGCAAAAAAATCTCAAGTTTTAGCTGATTTCATCGCGGACTTCCCGATTGAAGAAGATTATGAAATCCAAGGTCCGGTATATGAAAAAATTAATTCAATCACAGATTTTATCATTAAAACTTTCATCATTTTAATTATTTTTTTTCATTGTACATTTATACTAAAGGATTGCCAGGATGTGAGGAAGAAGATCCACAGGATATCTTGAGCTCTGCAAATTCTCAAAGGTGGGAAGTCTTTGTTGATGGGTCGCGAAATAAAGAAGGGGCGGGAATTGGCATTGTAATTACTGCACCTATGGGTGAGCGGATGATACACTCATTTCGACTTGAGTTTGATGAGCACACAAATAATATAGTAGAATATGAAGCTGTGGTTCATGCTCTCAAACTCATCATTGAGTTAGGAATCAGCAACGTCCGGCTCACAAGCGATTCACAGTTGATAATTCGACAGGTCGAATTAAGATACCAAACAATCGATGAAGATTTAATAGAGTACAAAAATCTTGTGCAAACTATAGCAAATCGCATTCAAAATATAATTTTTCGACATCTCTCCCGAGACAAGAATCAACATGTCGATGCACTAGCATTCATTTCATCAATGATAAGAGATCCCAATGTTACAACCATAAAAGTCGGACGAATATATGAACCATCCATAAAATTAAGAACAACTGACAAGATAGAAGAAGGTGTAACCGAAGAAGTTGATGATCCGGCAATACAAAAAACTGCACTTATACCTTAACAAGTAGATGATGACTCAAATGAAAAAGATTGGAGGATTCCAATTCATCAATATTTACAACATAAAACATTGCCCATCAATTCTAAAGAAGCAAGGAAGATTCAACTGAAATCTGAGAATTACCAGTTGCGGGATGGAATTTTATACCGTAAGTCCTTTTTGGGACCGTTGTTTCGATGCCTGTCACATAAGGAAGGATTACGCATACTCAAAGAAATACATTATGGAGATGCAAGAAATCATAGTGGAAGACGATCTCTCGCGTTGAAAGCTAAAATGCAAGGTTATTATTGGATATCCATGCTCAAGGATTCAGAAAACATGGTACGGAGATGTGAAGATTGCCAACGTTACGCAAAAAGAATTAAAGCACCTGCCACATAACTTAATTCTGTACTCAGTCCATGGCCGTTCGCAAAATAGGGAGTAGATATTGTAGGTCCGTTGGTTAAGGGAACCAAGAAGAGAAAATATTTAATTGTGGCCACAAATTATTTTACTAAGTGGGTAGAAGCCAAAGCATTATCCCACATCAGGGATTCGTATGTATTCACATTCTTATTCGAAAATATCATTTGTAGATTTGGGATTCCGACAGCCATAGTTTCTGATAACGAAAAACAATTTCAAGAAAAAAATATTGATATGTTATTTGAAGCTTTCTATATTCAGAAACATAAGTCCACACCGTTTTATCCTCAGAGTAACGGACAGGCCGAAGCTACAAATAAAACAATTGCAACAAATTTAAAGAAAACATTGGATGGGCACTACAAACAATGGTGTGAACAACTTCATAACACATTATGGGCATACCACACCACAAGAAAAGAATCCATTGGAGAATCACCGTTCCTACTCACTTATGGAACGGAGGCGGTTATACCAACATAAGTCATTTTACCCACAACTAGAACAGAAGCATGGGAGAAAAATCTAAATTCATATTTAATGTTATAAAAATTAGATGACTTGGAAGAAAAAAGAGAGGTGGCGCTCCAAAAGATGGAGAATTATCAACGAACTTTGGCACGGGACTACCATAAGAAAGTCAAGTTAGGAAACTTTGTTCAAGGACAATATGTCTTGCATCATATTTCGGAGTACCATCGGGATAAAAATGCAGGCAAGTTCGCACCAAATTGGGATGGTCCGTACACAATACAAGCACCAGCAGGACAAGGATCTTATTATCTGTGGAACATGCATGGTGAAGTTGTGCAACACCCATGGAACGCACAATATTTAAAGCTATATTATCCTTGATCAATAATGCAATTACGAAAGTACATTGTGTTCATGTTAGGTAAAGCATAAATAATGCATCTTCTCTTGAAAATCCTTGATTAATAATACATTTGATAATGGGATTTCCTAATACAGAGATGCCTGACATGAAAATATTAATTACTTCAGGAACATCTTATTCTGGAGAACGCTTGCGATTAGCGAAACAATCGTAACTCAAGCAGATAAAAATTTAGGTAAGTAAAAGCCCTTAAAGAATTTCCATAACTGGGAGATTCTTATAAAGAAGGGATACCTAATGAGATAATCTATGAATATCATTCTCTTTTTCAGGGTATTATTGGGGACCACCTTGTAGCTTACTCCTGGCCCGGGTATGACTCGTATGCGTGGGTTCCTGAATTACATGTTTTGAGGTATAAATACTTCGATGCATTGTACTCATGAAACAATTTGATTTATCAAATAATTACTTACAGATAATATTTACTTTGCAGGGGCAACATTAGCCAAAAAACAACCACAAGATGATTTCAGAATAATGTAACGGACTACGAGTTACATTGAACAAAATAATTGAATATAATCAAGGAGCGGGAATATTGCCTCTGGACGGATGATGAGGGACCTTCGGAACAGGAGCCCGACTATTGAGTATACTGCTGTCAGCTTGTGCACGATCTAAGGCAGTGTTGAAAGACATTGCAATTTTTGCTTTTGCATCTTCTATCAACCATGTTATATAAGCACATCCATATTCAGTATCTAATTGAAGTTTTTGAATTCTTTGCTGACAATCTTTTACTTGCTCATCCAAGCGGGACCTCTTATCTTTTTCAGCACTCAATGCTTTTGATAAATTGGCATTCTTCGTTTTTTCATCCACAAGCATGTTTTCGCATGCTGCGACTTTACTAGACAATACACCAATATGATACTGAGCATCCCTAGCTCTGGTTGCGAAGAGAGTAATATCACCTTGCAATTCTTGCACCTTAGAAGAGTGCTCTTCCCTTTGTTTATCGAAATTTTCAATTCTCCCATTTGCAATAGCAAGATCTTTTTTCGCCTTCTCATCCCGGGAAGTTGCTTCATTAAGTTTTTGTTCAAGGCCTAACGAACAAAACCAAAGTTAAATACTATAAAAAATCTTATATACAAGAATATACCTCCAGCAAGGGATTTAAACTCTGCCTCCTTAAGAGCCAAAGTTTCCAGAGCCTGCTGATATTTTGATTCAGCTCTAGTGCGTCTCCAGGTGGCCAAGTCAAGACTATCGGATAGTCTTTTTAATTTTGATCTAAAAATTCACATTTCCCTATTAATTTCTCTCGCATGATCATTCAACTGAATCATCCTACGCCTCCATCCTAAATACAAGTTCGGGATTTCCTACTGATCCCAAAGCATGTGTGTAACATAAATCAAAAAAAAAAAAAAGGAAATAAGGAAATATACCTTGATTTAGAAGATCTCGACTTTAGAAATTTTGTAGTTGTTGTTGGAGATTATTATTTTGTTGTTGGAGTTTTTCATTTTGTTGCTGCAGACTGTTATTTTCCCGCTGCATTTTCCCAGCTTCATTTTTATGTACAGACTCCATCATAATAGCCCGAGCTTTGTAAAATTTGAATGCAGCAAACAAGCAATCGGAACTATGCTTAAGCTGTGAAATTGAAAGTCATGAGTATGGGAAGAAAAGATGAATCGAATCAAAAATTCTAACGAATAACAATACCTGAGCAAGAGCTTGCTGTGGATATGAGTATAGCGGACCCTCTGCAAAAGCTAGAACTTGGTCCAAAGAAGGAGAAGGGTTCAGCGGAAATGTATGTTCAGTGAACTTACTATCATACCAAGCTTCCCTTGCATCTTTAGAGGAATAGTTCCTAATGAACTCCGCAGCCTAGACATGGAACCACTATCGGATTTCCATATCTCCGGACAAGCTGCGGTAGTCATGAGCCCCTTTGCTAAGAACCACTTGTAGGCTTCGCTCTCATCCCCTAAGAGATTTAACCCTTCTATCATCCTCTTGTCTTTACCAATTTCTGATATGAATTCTTCCAAGTCTGAAGGCTCTGCAATGGGCACATCAGCATCGGGGCAAGGAAGAACCGTTGACACAATCCCAGAAGGTTCATTTTCTTCGCAGATGGCAGCAGGAGTACCCTCTTCGGGATGAGAAATTGGGATTTCTATGGCTGAAGTACTAGGAGCGACATTCTCATCATAAACATCCCCTTCTTCAACATTTCCTTCCATAGTTGGATGATTATCGGTTGTCATGATACGCTCTTCGGGAGCGATCACTTCAACCTTAAAGTTGAAGGGAAGTGGAGACATGACTAGATAAAAATTTATCGGTGTCGCCTCCAGGGGAGCAGCTTCGGAACCAACAGCCGGTTCCGCTGATATGATCTGATTTGTAGTAGCAACGGGATGGTCCGCAACAGTGTCGGACACTCCCGATGCAACTCCGCAAAAGGCTTCAGCGGATTGTCCAGCACCAACATTTGGCTGTCCCGATAAAGCCAAGTCCGCTCCCGATCCAACTGGATCAGATACTCCAACGGACCATCCTGATATAGACTGGTCCGCTATCTCAGCACAAGATCTTGAAACTGACGTTCCCTCACCCATATTATTGCTGCATCGGATGACTAATCTCACCCTCTTCCCTATCAGAGGGAGTGAGAGAAGCATTTCTTGACCTTTTCGGTTTTTTCTTCTTCTATGGGGAAGCTATTATCTTACCATCCCTTTACCTTCAATTATTTCTTCTTTATCAGTTCTTTGCCCTTCCCTCATTAATCTGTACACCGGGCATTGAGCGTGATGGTGGCGCTTCTTCTCTGGGCTCAGTCAATAGATCAACCTGCAACACAAAATTCAAGCTCAACAAAAAAAAAAAAAAAAAAAAAAAAAAGCAGTAGCGAACCTCATAATTAAATTTGTAATCACTGAAATTTAATTTCCAGGGACAGTAATTTGGGAAACGCCCACGAACATCTTGAATTTCATCCTTGGATATATAACCGAATACCCAAGGACTTTCGATCACTAGTGGTGTCCGGTACCACTTGTAGTCATGATCCATTCGGATTCTCTCTTTTGAGGGAAACTCATCTTTACTTCCCGGAACATATTTAAGCTTCGGATCGTCAACTTCGCGCAACAGAGGGAATCCCGAACTGCACTTGCGAAGAGGACTAACGCTCCACTTCACAAAATTCCTTATGGAAACGTTATCCGCATAAGTAGTGTGAAAACTTTCAACTGAATAATGTTGTTGCTCTGAAATATCTGGAATATAACATGTAAGATTAGTTCGTCCTTCGCTCCGGAGGCTGCATTCATCAAGTATCCGCCACCAATTTCCGTTATATTGGATAACGGACCGGGATAAGCCATGAGGAGCATTGCAGCGGGATGCAAGAACCTCGAATTGATAGGGATGATCCCGCTGATATAGAGGAAGACGAAGCCCAGCCTCTAACGCACCAGCAGAGATCAGTAAGCTATTAAATGAATATTTGAATTTTACGACCGCTCCCAGGGTCATTACATCTTTATCCCCACCATAAAAAGAAACTTTGAATCCTTCAAGATGGTGTTTTGCTTTGAATTTTTCAAGATTCATTGATTTGTAGCTACAACTGGCGTGTGCCCGCTTACTCTTGGGGGCAAGATTAGCGGTTGTAGAAGGGTCACATGCAGTATCATGAGTATGCCGAGTTGAGGCATGTCTAGATGAAGTAGTTGATAGACACATTTTAGTGTCTAGATTGCACCTTAGTTTCTATTAAGTTAGTATTCGATTTTGCAAATATTACGTGTTTTTATGCTTTTGTAGGTACATTTGAAAAATAAAGATTTGTGGAAAAATTGGCTCAAAAAGTGATAAAGGCACCCAAGGACAAGTGTTATTTGGCACCTAGAAGTGGATAAGGGGCACCCTCGAGTCAATTAGGTCAAAATCGGGTCAAAACCGAGTCAAGTCAGTCAACCCGAGTTGACCGAGTCAACTCAGCACGGGATCGGGACGAGAAGCTGCTGTGTACGCTGTCAATCAAATTTCGAGTTGTTTTCGGCTCCAAATCATCCCACACGCTAGAAGATATCTCATACAAGTCATAACACGTGAATAGATAGCAAAGAATGCCGAGAAATCTGCTCGGGAATGTGATTTTGGCCGGAAAAAGGAATCACTCTTTGATTCGGATTTGGGAAGATTCTAGAGTGTTTTGGAGAATTCTATTAGGTTTAGAACTCTCCCTAGGGTTCCTACACCCTATATATATGAAGAGAAGCCGAAGAAATCAAGGAGAAAACCCTAGAGATCGAAACAGTAAGTTTCCGGCCATTTCCGGTCATCGCCGGCCACCTGCTGCTGCTCCGGCCGGCGTGTTCTTCATCTACCACCGTCTGAGAAGACGACTCAGCCACACTTATAACTGTTGCTGATTCAAACTGCTTCTGTTGCCTATCCTTTTAAACCTTTTTTGCTTAGAAACACTTCTGTAACAGCTGAACCCTATTCTGTAACACTTATAAACGTATCTGTTCAGCTGTTGCACTATTATTTCACCTTGTAATCAACTTTTTGAGCAATGAAAAGATCTTTTGAGCAAGTTTTCTTCTCCATGGGCTAAGTCTATTTACTGGGATGATGGATAAGGTAATTTTCTCAATTTTATGTGATTTAATTATTTTCTAATAATTATTTATAATTCTTTTATTATTATTTGCATGGATTTAAATTAGAAAAAAATGGTTTTTATTAAATAGTTGTGTTCTCTTTTGATGGGTCATGCTTAGTTAATTACTCTTGATGTCTCATGCTTAGGATTTACAATTATTCTTTTAGGAAACATATTGTTGGCAAACTTGAATTAAATTGTTAAAAAGAATTACATGATTAATCACATAGATTGTTAGAAATAACTGAACCCTGATTCCTAGTTTTCTCCATATTTTCTAAAAATATTCTCTAGTTTATTTTCCTGATTTTTATTAGTTTAGATTAAGTTTAATATTTTCTAAAATCATTACCTTCACAAGTTCGAGAATCGAACCTCTTTATTTACCACTTCTAAAATTACATCAGTAGTTCGAGAAGATCTCCTAATTTGTTGATCATCATCGTGGTGAGAATCAACCACATGACCAGTATTTTGAGTTCTTGAAGACATAGTGAAAAGATGTTTTTATCTGTAAAAAGACAGGAAAGAATCAATAAACGAAGGAATCAAAAATTTCAAGTTCATAAAAAAAGAAGCAACTATGGAAGAGAAATCATAAACAATCACCATGTCAATCATTTTTGTTTTCATAAAGATTAAATACCAAAACAAAATACAGGAAGATCAAAAATTCACTTACACGTAGAAAGATGAGAAACAATTTCTTGATCGAAAGAAGAGCAAATATGATTGATGCAAAAAATTCCTGAGTCGTTGGAGAATGAGAAAAAGATAATGAGAATACTTGAAAAGTTTAAGGAAGAAAAAGAGATGCAACTTTAAGAGGAAAAAACAAAAGTAGGAAAGATTGAATCTTATTTAAGGGAAGGATAAACGAACCGTCAAAAATTAAAAAGGTGTTAATCGAGGCAAAGATTTGTTCTTCTCGAAAAATGTTAACTGACACAAACGTGGTAATAGAAGTTACTGCTAACAGAAAATCCGGAGTAACGTGCAAAAAGAAGAAGCGACAGATATGGAAAAGATAAAGAGTAATTATTACTCTTCTACTTTTTTCAAGACTTTGGATCAACCGTTAAAAAATTTAAAAAAAAAAAAGAAGAAGGGGGCAAGTTGTTAGAGAATAAAATTCAAGATAACACATGTCCCACGATTAGGTAACGATGCAGAGATTCATAGAAGAGCGAGAAGCACACAATCAAAGTCTTATAAAAGTTCGAATGGATGACAGATGTGAAAGACTGAAAGTATCATCGCATGATCGACACGTAAGAACGGGAAAGTAGTACTGTTCTGATCGAAGTAAGAGCATTAAATGCGAATGGAACGGGAAAGTAAGAGCATTAAATGCCTATAGATCGGAAAAGTGAAAATCCTAACATTAGCTGTTTGACTGACACCGAGGATCGGGAAGAGGATGACTCATAAAATACGAGATTGACACCAAGGATCGGGAAGAAGATGACTCATAGAATACGAAAGACACGTGTCAATGATATAAGGTTATGGGCCAAAAAGATGAAAGCATGACAATGTATAAGCAAGAAGCTGCCTGTCAACCGCACGATGATCCTGATCCAAAGATAATCTTAAAATAAAGAGAACGTAAGGAAGTAACGGGATAAGAGGTATCTGACCAAAAGAATATAGTGAAACGATAACCAATAAATTGACAGACAAGATCGGGAAAACATGATTCATCAAGCATAAAGGATAGACAGAGAGGGACCCATTGAACGACCTATAAATAGAGAAGTTCATTCATCAAAGTGGAGGTCGGAAAAAAGGAGGAGAAAAGAAGACTAAGGAAAAATAGGGGAATCAAAAGAAAGCTATTAGGTATGTATTTAGAGAGTAATATGAGATTATTAAAGTGTGAATGTATTTATTCCATACTTGTAAAAATCTTGAACTTGATAAGTATAATTCTAATTGAATGTCCAATTTGGTGAATTGTTGTTCTTTAATATTTATGATTGATGTGTTCGTATGATTTGATTTGAATATGTTGATGATATAAGTGTAGCAAAACATATTGTAAGGATTTAAATCTAGATCTTTTGACAAATCATTGGTTGTTTTTGTTGATGAGAATTTTGTCATAAACACAACTGATGAAGAACTCATAGTTCACTACTTGAGAGAAAAAGTCACTTCACTTCCCATCCAAGCTTGTATTGTCGCTGAAGTCGATCTCTATAAGTTTAACCCTTGGGATTTACCAAGTATGTAACATCCATTCTATTTTTATAATATATCTTACTCCTTTTCCTTTAGCTCATTATTGACTGAGCAGATTTTTTGGTCGTAATTTATATTTTGCAGAACAGGATGTTGGAGAAAATAATTTTTAATATTTTGTTTTTGGTCTTAGTAGGAATGGATCTTAGGACCTAAAGTTCGTTAAGGACACTAGCTCATTTTCATTGATTATTAATGAAACCTTTAGTCCCACATAGGAGAAACTAAAGATGTTGTCTCTCAATATTACTAAGAAAATTGCATTTAAGAGTGGCCATTTGGGTCAACACACTTTTGTGTAGGGGAGAGGACTTAGGCAATTAGCTAGTTGGTGCAACCACACATTTCATACACGCTCGGTGCTTCGCACGCCGTAGCCTTCCGGACGGACGGGCTCGTTGTGGATCAACCAAGACTTATCTTTTTGGACAAAATACTTTTGAATTATTTCATTAACGAATTTAAAATCAAATTAATTTTTCTTTAATGTGGGGGCGTCTGTCCCGTCAGAAAATAGTTTTCTTACCAAAAGAATTTTCTTCTGCAACACAATGTCGACATTCTGGACGGATTTTTCTCTGGTTTCTGCCTATAAAAGCAAATCGAATTCTTCATTTCAACAATCCCAGAGCAGGCTACTATCCTTAGCTCTTTTCTCTCTTCTTGATTTGCTTGCGGATTTGCTTGTTTATTTCTTTCCTTCATCTTGCTGTTGAGTTCGTTTGAGTGGACAAGTATTGTAGTGTTATACAATACTTGTATCGGGAAGTTTTATCCTGGACACAACTTCATTGTTGGGTATTTAGCATCACTTATTTTTGAGACGTACGTACCGATAAACTTTTGTGTTAAAGACAGTTTGATGACCAAGTGACTCTACCCTCAAATCAATGTTTAAATTTCAGAAGTTTTATTTAATGTTAACATCATTGTTTTCAGTATTTTATTTGTTGCAGAACCAACAAAAGCTACGTACCGAAAAAAAAAAAGAATGGTTCTTTTTTACTCCAAGGGAGAGGAAGTATCCAAATGGAGCTAGGCCAAACAGGAAAGCGGCTTCAGGTTATTTGAAGGCAACGGGAACAGATAAACCAATTCTCACTTCTTGTGGATCTCAGACTATCGGGGTCAAGAAAGCTCTAGTTTTCTACAAAGGTCACCCACCTAACGATACTAAAACAAACGGGATCATGCATGAATATAAATTACTCGAAAACATGTTCCAGCCTTCGCGGGAGAGGGGACCCATGACAGTAAATATTCTGCCTAACTTGAACTATGAAGAACTTCGATGCATTGTATTAACTACTTACATAAACCCATTGTAACACTCAATTAACTGAATTGATTTGAATGTCGTATAGTTAGATGACTGGGTCCTTTGTCGAGTACGACAGAAAACTACCAGAGAAATTTGTGGCAAGGTTAATGCAGTTATAGGGCTGAACCCTTAGGATTAATGCCGAAGATTGCAAAGCGATGCTCAAATATAATAAACCCTTCCCCTGATACAGTTACGGAATACCTCAACAATGGTTGTCCACTACTAGCTTACATCCTCGCTGCTCAAGAGGTTCCTCGTGTTGAAAACATATCAACACTGAGTTTTCAAGATGGAAATGATATCAAGGTGGAAATGTTAATAATAACAGTAGTACTTCAAATCATAAAGATATTATGGTCCTTCAAACATCAGTCATTGCAGAATCGTGCATTAGTAACCTGATCAGTCCATTAAAGAGGAAGCCGAATGAAGAGCATGCAAATTCCGAGTATCCCGACCAATCAAACAGGAAGCTAAACACCTTTAATAAAACATTTACCTATGGGTATTAAATTTTAAGAGCTGAACAAATATACCTTCATGGAAGGAAGATTATGATAATGACGAAGATTTGGAGCGAAAACGCATGTAGAAACAGCTACCACCCTATGTACAGCATAAGGTTCGAATATCAACCATAAAGGTAATTCTAGAAAGTTAAGCAAAATAAAAACTCTAGTATCCTTCTTTAGGGCTGTCAATATACATCCGAATTCCGAAATCCGTTTCCGACAATCCGATATCCTATAGGATTTTATCCGATTTATCGGATTTCGGATTCCGGAATCGGAATGACTATCGGATTTTACTAAGTTAACCTAACGGATCCGGATTAGGCAACATCCGGTAGGTTAAAATCCGAAATCCGATAACCTAGGGGCTTTTTCGGAATTTCACCCTGAATTACATTTCACATTCACGCAGCGGCAGCAGCACCTTCCTCTTTCATTCCGATTTTCGTCTGAAACTCTGAAGTCTCTCTTCTCTTCTCTTCTCTGAAGGCGATTGGAGGCTCTCCCCAGTCCCACTGATCTAATCTCTAGTCTTGATTCTTTTCTTTCATCTAAACTTCAATCAGGTAATTTAATTTCTTTTTTCTTTTGTGATTTGGGATGTTTTAAGTAATTTGATTAACTTGATTTTTAGGTTTCGATTGGGTGTGTTGATTAACTTGATTTTTAGGTTTCAGTATATGGGTGTGATGATTTGTTTTCTGTTTTCAGTATATGGGTGTGAATCGTGTGATGATTTTTAGGGATTTCCAGAGTTGGTGTAAGTAATACACAAGAAAGAAGCTTTATCTACGTTCTCTGAAATTAACTTTTCTAGTCACTTCGTTTGGTTAGGTGTTGGCATGAGTAATCAAATCAAAGGGACTTTTCTTACAGAAGTGAGTCTGATCTCAATAGCATTTAAATGATAGCTTTGTTTGTGAACCTTTGGTCTGTGGAGAAAGGATTCTTTTACAAAATGTGTATAGAATCTGGTTTCGATGTCTTTTATTGATTAATATTGCTGTAACATTACCATTTGTCTCTTTAAGCTTATAGTATTTGATTGTGGACATAACCATGTATGCATTAGCACACATGGGGCAACTGCTTATTTAGAGAATACTCAATACTAGTATACCCTTTGACCATAAAATTCTGCATTAAATTTTGGGTCTTTATCTCTCTGTAATTAGGAATTCAGTGCTTTTTGGTGTAATTGTTTTCATTTTTGGATTTCGGTTCAAACTTACTGCAAGAAACTTCCTGCACTTAAGCAGTTTGTGTTGAATCTTTAATTCTTCAAGTAACATAATCTGGCTGATTTTCTGCCAGTATTTTTTTTCTCACTACAATGTATTTCATATTCAAAGTTTATTGTTTGTTAAATTTGTGGCTCTTAGACGTAGGTTTCGGCCAGGTTTTAAGTAGGCTTGTCAATTATGGTGGAGCCTTTTTTTTGCTGTCTTACTGGAGGGAAGAACTCACCTTTTTGTTCATATTTTGACACCTACTTGTTTCTTTCGAAATTGCAATGCAAATTACAGGTTACAGAATTATCTTATAATTTACCTCATGTTGCTACACACTTAATCTTACCGAGTGAACTATTGTTCTTCCTTGTTAAAGTGAATTGCTGCGATTAAATTTTCTGATTTCCATTTCTCCATTTCTTTTTATGTTGTCAATATAAAATAGATTGGTCCAAACCTATTGCAGTCCCTCCAATTTTGACTTTTTTGTCTGTCTTTCGTGTGTGTTACGTATATCTATCACAACCTCTTCTAGTTGGCTTGGTGACCTCCTTGTTGTGTTTTTAACATTTTACATTGTCCACCAAACCACCAAAGTGCCGTATCTTGCGATTTTTCTTTCTGTTTAATTTCTAAGGGTTAGTAAATCGTACATTCGGATTTCATCTCCACTTCAACACT
The DNA here is from genome assembly GCA_023531435.1 of Papaver californicum. Taxonomy (NCBI): domain Eukaryota; kingdom Viridiplantae; phylum Streptophyta; class Magnoliopsida; order Ranunculales; family Papaveraceae; genus Papaver; species Papaver californicum. The sequence goes on along the minus strand of JAJJMC010011502.1, from coordinate 1,407,410 downwards.
TGTCTGGAAGCCTTGAAGTCTAAGATATAATCCTATTGAAGTCTAAGATAGCATCCTATTAAAATCTATTCTGCTTACAGGTAGGGAGTAGTGAGACGAGATGATGTGACTGGTAATTCTGATATTTTCACTTGTTGAGTTGCACTACCTACTTACTGTGTAGGAGGGTTCCGATTTTGCAACTACTAAAGCTTAATAGGATGCAGTGAGCTGAGATGATTTCAGAGATACGGAAAGTCTAAATGTTCAATAAATGACCTTACGTTATTATACAATTTTGGTTGTGGGTTTTGAATTGTGATTCTTGCTGTTATTGTCATTGTTACTACTACTAAATGGAGCCCACTAGAAAATAGACAGGTTAACCTTAAATTCCATTTCCGTAGCTTTAGCTTAGGGATTAACTTAGCTTTGAAGATCCCCTGTAGGTCCTATCTATACCTCATCCATCACTTTATTGTTTGTTTTGATTTGACCTCCCCATCAAACTTATTGACCATGATCACCACCCCACCATGATCACTTTATTGTATATTGGGAGAACTCTCTTTGCATTCTCTCACACTTGTGTCCTTGGTTTGATTGATTTTTGGAAGTCGATGACTGTGAGTAGCTATGAGCTTTTGTTTCAAGAGCTATTTATTGTGATCAATCTTGGGTTTACTTTTCCAGATATGGAGTGCATTCTCCATTTCTCTCCACTCTCTCCGGCTTCTCCAGTTTCACTTTAATCAATATGTTGCGTGACCCAAGGCTCTCTTGCCACACATACAAATTTTCCTGCCACCTCTTCCATGTTTTATGTTGGCTTTTAAATGCTGATGCTCAAGTAGTTATTCATTTAAGCTGGGTGTATAAAGTGAGCCCTTACAAGTTGGGCACTCATGTGCATCGTTGTTGAAAAACATTATGAAATTGCACAAAGAGTTGAAGCAAACTTCATAACGTTACGAAGAGCTTCAAAGTCAAACTTTTTTTATGGTTTGCAAGGGTACTTTGCTTTAAAGTTTTTTCTTACAGTATATTAGTATGTGACTATATGCAGAATGTCTTTTCTATAATCTTTTCTTCTAACTATTTTTTGGTCCTCTAATACTTTGTTCTTTTTTTTTCAGAATGTCTCAAAGAGAATCCAATCAAGTTGGAACCCCAAGCTGCAGTCAACCAAATTGTTCACAACAAGAACTAGGAGAACAAAGTGTTGGATGTTCAACAACTGCTTCAACACCTTCTAGTAAGAGACCAGCAGTTGAAGCAGAAGAAGATGATCCAATTATTGTTGCTGCAATGAAAAAATTGCGAACAACAAGGTCACTGGTATGGGATGAATTTACAAGGAAAGTTACTAAAAGGCTTGTAAAAGGGAAGTTGGATGAGTATGAGGCTGTCGTTGAAGGTAAATGTCATCATTGTGGAAAGGTAATTGAAGCATGTAGTGAAAAATGAACTAGCCGCTTGTCTGCTCATCTAAAAATCTGCCCCAAGAAAGAAGAAAACAAGCCAGGACAGATGAAGATTTCTACAGCAATGAAAAAAGCAGGTAACCAAGCAACTAAAATAGTTAATTGGAAGTATGATCCAAATGTTACTAGGTTATGCATTGTTAAAATGATTGCTAAGCATGATTACCCTCTTAACATGGTTGAGCATTTCTACTTTAGAGAGTTTTGTAAGTCTTTGAACCCTGCTGCTAAAATACCATCTAGGAATACAACTAGATCAGATCTAATGAGGTGTTATGTTGAAATGAAAGCTGAATTGCAACTACAATTGGATAATTTGACTTCCAAATGTAGTCTTACAACTGATATGTGGACTGCCAAACATACTAAAGATGGTTATTGCTGTGTGACATGCCATTTTATAGATGATAAGTGGAATTTGCAGAAGAAAACCTTAGCTTACATTGTAGTCCCATCACCACATACCGGAGATGTTCTCTTAGATTTTATCAAAACTTGCACTTTGGAATGGAACATAGATAGGAAATTTTTTGCTTTAACTGCTGATAATGCTAGTGCGAATGGCGTTATGATGAGAAATCTGATTAGTTGGCTAGATGGTAAGAATTGTATATTGCTTGAAGGAAAAATGTTTCACATGAGGTGTAGCAACCACATACTACATTTGATTGTATTGTATGGCATGAAAGTAGCTGCAGAGTTTATAGAGGGTATTAGAGGGTGTGTTAAATATGTTAAGTCTTCACAAGCTAGGAAAGAAAAGTTTGAAACAGCATTGGCACAATGTAGATTGTCTGGAAAGTCAGTTAGTTTAGATGTGGACACAAGGTGGAACTCCACTTTTCTAATGCTTAAGAATGCAATTGCACTTCAAGAAGGTTTTGAAAGATTAAATGAGTTTGATCTTGATTTCAATCTTCTTCCATCTAGACAGCAGTGGGAACAAGGAAAAGTAATTTGTAATTGTTTAGAGGTTTTTAATGATATTTCAAATAAGTTTGCAGGGATTAAGTATCCAACTGCAAACTTGTATTATAATGGGGTGTATGAAGTTAACAAATGCATCAAAAGTTGGGAAGATAGTTATTTTGTCTATATCAAATAAATGGGGTTAAAAATGAGAGAAAAGTTTAATACATATTGGAGTGACTGCAATTTGGTTATGAGCATTGGAGTGGTTTTAGATCCAAGGTACAAGGCAAAATGGGTAAAGTACACATATAAGAAATTGTATGGTTTTGATAACTATGGAGATGAGTATGAGAAATTCAAAACAGAGTTGAGCCAACTTTTCAATGCATATGAATCTGAAAGCAGCACTGCAGCTCCTGATTTCTTTGGCAACTCTGTCTCTACCATGGATGTAAGCAGCTCAGGTACAAGTACAACTAACCCAGATTATGCTGAGTTTATGATGGAAAATGATGAAGATGGTATTCAGAAGTCTGAGTTGGAGAAGTACTTAGAAGAACCAATTCTTCCATCTCTGTCACCCCAAGATGAGTTTAACTTTGATATATTGAGTTGGTGGAAGCTAAATGCCCCTAAGTACCCAACTCTCGCAAAGATCGCAAGAGATGTTTTGGCTGTTCCAGTGACTAGTGTGGCATCAGAATCCATGTTTAGTGATGGTGGTAGGGTTCTTACAACACATAGAACTTCATTAGATCCAGAATTAGTCCAAGCATTGCTTTGTCTAAGTGATTGGTTGCCAGACTTCTTTGATCCAGGTTAAATTTTTTTTCCTTTGCTTTATCCTCAATTTTTCATAGTTTTCAATTGTTGTTCTTCTGATTTCTGATTGATTTTGAATATTTGCGTACTAATGCAGATATGGAAATTGAAGACTGAAGTTGATGCAACAACATGCAAGCAGCCAAGCAAGAGCGCTGCCATTTGCTTTTATTTCTTTTGCTTTGTTTGTGACTTTTTATGGGTTGTCTATTTTCTTTTCATGTGTGAGACTGAGAGACTGAACTGAACTCTGTTTTAGAACATTTTGAATGTGTATGAAGTCAGAAGAAGTCATTTTAATTTTTTTTTTTTTTTTACCCAGAATTCGGATTTTATCGGAAAAATCCGGAATTCCGATATCCTTAACCTTAACCTTATCGGATTGGGTTTTCTAGAATCCGTCGGATTTTATCGGATTCCGGAATTCCGATATCCTTAACCTTAACCTTAACGGATTTGTTAAAATCCGACGGAATTTAATCCGTTGACAGCCCTATCCTTCTTGGACATTAATTGGTTGCTTAAAAATTATGTGACATAGCCTTGTAAATTAGGTGGGTAATATTTGATATTTTGAGACGTGTGTAATGTATCTTGAGAACCGCCTACCTGAAGTTTCAACTTACACTACTGCATATTATTAGAGATTAATTTCCACGTTGGATGGACAACTTAAGATTCTGCAGTTAATAAATCTTGGAAAACTCTAACTTTGTAAGTCGGTTTTCGAAGTTAGTTAAGTATATGGACTTTAATATGGTATCAAAACAGATAATTTATGACGAGTCATTTGACCGCACCTCTACTCCGCGTCACCCGATTTAATATCCACGTGTTAGACCCAAATAGGCTACACATTTGGGGGCGTGTTGAGATTAACCTTACATTGGATGGACAACTTAGGATTCTACAATTAAAACCTTGGAAAACTCTAATCTTACAAACGGGTTTTCAAGGTTAGCTAGACCCATAAACTTTAATACATACCGAAATAGCCTGGACCCTTGATCTCAACTGTGAATTCCAATATTCAAACACCCCATTGTTACATTGTATGGGAACTTGCGCAACTTTTTGCTTCCTCCAAAATGTTAGTACGTCTATTGTCAAGGGAGAACATTTTTATTGAAAACGTCATGGGTTAATGTGTATCCACGAAATTAAACCTTAATGTTCTTCCAGAACAAAAAACACTTGTTCATAGCTAGGTTACTCCTTCAATTCATCGAAGAGGAATAGGGTTGTACAAATTCCACTAGTGAAAAAACCAATCGCAATGTGCTCTAAACTCTGAACTGACACTGCTATAAATCCCGAAGCATAAGAATGTACGTTAGCAAGATACTTTAACAGTAGTTAGGAATGTATACCAGATGCCTTCATTACCGAATTTAAGAACGATGAGTTGTAGGATACTGCAAACAGTCGGTAATTTGGGAAGAAACAGAGCAAATGGTTAAGGCAGTGAACATGAAACAGAGCTAGGCACATATATACCAAGCGATCTTCTTTATTAGGAATACTACTGTAGGTAAATGCTGTTTTAATGTAAACCGTACATCTTTTTGTATCATTGTTATGTTGAAGTATGGTGAGATTGCGAGACTAAATAGAACAATAGCAATTAGTAAACCCACCTTTCACAAAAAAGAAAACATACACCAAAAGTCGGTATCCGGGAGGGAAAGATTTACAAGAGAAAGGGAGGAAAAAGAATCGGCAGCACCAAGTATCCAGTACAGACAAACCTTATAAATAGTACAATTAGTAGAAAACAGCCAAAAGGGAAACGAGCAGCAGAAAAGTGTTTAGACTACACTTTCACTTCAATATACTGCAAATAAAACACAAAAACCTCCTTCAAATTATGGCTGCTGTCAGTAAAAACGTGAAATAGCTCTCCCATTAAGGGGTAAGAAAATTATTTAGTGGTGAGGAAGATTATGAACTTACTTGTACAAGTAAGAAGCAATTCCTAGAATAATGCACAACAAAATAATGTCGATAATGATGTTCCTGCTGGACCTTATCTGGACATTAAGCAAACAATGTACAACTTATTTGAATCTAAAACAATCATGAAGAATTGAATTAAATAATGAATCTGTGTAAAACATAACATAGGAAGAATCCAGTTACCTGATTAATAGTTTGCTTAAGTCTAACATTGGTGTTCCTGAGGTCACTCGTTGCTCGGTCCACCTGTAATGACATCAAATGATTATATATTAATACGTAATAAATTTCTTTAACTTGTGCTACCTTAGAAAAGATTGTTGAATTTTCTTGAAGAAAAATAATTGGGCAAGATTCTTACTTTAGTATCAATCTCGTCAATTAAAGGAACTTGCCTATCCAATTCCTGTAAATATAATAGGCTTATTAAAGCTAAATACGTAACCATATCCTCTTCGCCTTGCTTGCATTATAAAATCGATGACTGACCTCATTCATGTCATGTGCCATATCCTTTAGTGTATTCAGCCCTTGTGATATAATGTCTAGTCCTTCGTCCTGGGGGATGACTTCCAATACAGTTTATATAAGGACGAACCGGTGAAAATATGCATTCGACAGAGAAAAAGTATCAACATGGGTTAAACTTGCCTGTTTAATTTTTCGCATTTCATATTCCTGCCTAAATTGATTTGATTCTTCAGTGTGCTGAAAGAACTCATCGTCCATCTTCATGTCTGTCAAAACCAAATATAAATGCATATTAGCAGTTAAAAACATACATTAATAAGGATATGTATGGCGAACGATCAATAAAGGATTTACGGAAAGCTCATTTATACCTGATGTAATATCAAATTTAATTCCATTTTTCGACGCTGAAGATCCCCAACCTCCATTTTTATTAGCTCCAGTTGTAGCTGAGTCAGGTATCGCTTGAACCCTCTCCGCAAGCGCCATAACCAAATCATTACGGGATGCTAATTCTTCCTTAGTTATACCTTTGGCCTGTGAGCATATTTTGGTCATTATTTTTGACAAACTGAGCCTTCTAATATGATATTCAAACATAGCTCCTAATTGATAAATCCAAATGCAACGTTTAGGGTCCATATGGTATACGGGATAAATTAGGCAAGCCTTAGGCAAAATGTAACAATGCATTGCAATCATCCGATTGGTGATACTGGAATTATGAAAAGAGAAGAGTAAATACCTTCTTCCCAGCGAGTCTCTGCAATTTTGTAAGTTCTTCCACTAATCGAGCTTTGGTTCTGCGAACCTCCGCATTCATCGCAACTGCAGCTGCCCTGTTCTTCTCAATTGCAGCAGCTTCCGATTTCTATAAAAAAAATAAAAAACAATTCAAGCAAAGAATTCAAACCCAAAATATGTACATATATGAGAGAGAGAGAGAGAGAGAGAGAGAGAGAGGAACCTCGAGAGCAGTATCGATGTTGGAATCGATGGAAGAATAAAGACGAGAGAAAGGATCTTCGCTGGATGCATTAAGTTCCCTCTGTTTATCAACATCGTATTTTTCATATTTCTTACAAATGCTTTCGACTCGGAAGAGAATATCGAATGTACTCATCGTATATTATATATTGGTGTTAAGCAGACAAGATTACAATGTCCGGAAGAAATCTTTCAACAGAAATGCTGCACAGGAAGAGAAAGAAGTTGAAGAGGAAAAAAAAATGAAGGAAGCAATAGAATGAGAAGCGTGGGAATCGGTTTCAGAGGAATGTGATCCTAATAAGCTGTTTTAATTTGACTGAAAATAAGCGTCAGATCCTTCAAATCAAGGTGTAGGAACTAGGAATCACATTTCCATGCACTGTAGGAATCATTAAAATGATCTTTCTTTCTTTTCTTATAGCAACATTCTGTTAAACGTTAAGCAAACTATACTAGGGTGACAAGGTGTACATGTGATTCTCTCTGAAGACATGGTTCGAAATTATACCAACGAAAATGTCTGCCGCAAGACTTGGTACAGCTGCATGCCCCTTCGCTATCTCTTAAAATGGAGTGTTTTGGCTGTTGGAAAAAATAGAATTTTATCAAATGATTTTTGTGATCTTGGTATGATTTGAATTTGGGACATATAAGTCGCTCAAGTCCATTAGCTATTTTCATTTATTTGAATGAAATGAAATCTTTAGCCCAACATAAGGCAAACAACAGATCAAGGTGCTCCGTATTACTAAAACTTTAGAATTCGAAATATGATTCTTGGATCAACATATTTTTTATACGAGAGGCTTAGACTAGGATGTAGATAATATTCGAAAATACTCGGCTTGTCTGTACGCTTTGGAGCCCAAAACCTGTTACAGCCCGTTACAGGCCGCCTGGCCTGGCCTGGTTAGCTTAAATAGGAAGGCGTGAGCTTTCCCTAAAATTTAACAACCCGATTTGGTACCTGTTTTAATTTCCCAACCCAATAACCTGTTTAATTCAGTGTAATCTACGTAGAGTATCGTCTTAGTCCGACACTAAAAACATATCCACAATTATAGAACGAATTTAGGGAAACACCATATCCTTCTTTTCATATCTTTGGAAGAAAAGATTTTATCTTATCATATTTGCGGTAATATTTCCTAAAATTTTGGGCATGTTAGCGGACTTTATATGCTATGATTGGTTTTGATATAAGATTTAGGTTTATTTTTATCTCTGACTTTAGGGTTTCAGCAAGAAAAACAATTTCATCAACAAAAAAAATTACAAAAAGGAAAAATAATCGGTTTATTTTCATCTCTGACTCTAGAATTTCAACAAGAAAAACAATTTCATCAACAAAAAAATTACAAAAAAAATAATAATCGGTAATTTGATAGTGTCGGTAAGTATTTTCTTCAACTTAATTTATATCATATTGGATTTATGTTGTAAATTTAATATTTGGTTGATAGTAATAAGTTAAAGATATAAGTATTGAGAAATAAACTTCATACTTATCAACTGTTTGTAGAGTTTTCTAAAAGGGAGCATATTTATTAGTTGGTCCAAAAACCCACTAAATAATTAACCTAGGGTCCCATGGGAATTAAGGCTCAACCGGAGGTCTAAAAAAATTTATAACATATAAATAACCTATAAACCCTCAATCTAATATAGGTGTAGAAAATATGGACATAATAACTTTCTATGTTCTTCCTTTCTTTCTGTTTTTTATCTCTCTTCCTCTTTCTTCTTCCTTCTCTGGTTCTAGATTTACATTCTTTCGGTGATCGCTCAAGAAGGAAAATAAATAGAAACGAAAATCATCAAAACCCAACCCTACAGTTGGAAGCTTCGGTGATTAGGTATGAACCGTCAGGAAGAAAAATAGACAAGTTGAAGAAAAAAATAAGTTTAGTAGAAGAAAATAGTAAATCAGTAAAAGAAAAAAGTCCGCAAGATGTGTACACACCTAGATTCACTGAAGATATTACATTATGACCAACAATAGATATTGATATATACTGACTGAAACCTAGATTCATTGAAATCAATACAAAAATCCACTGAACACTACCATCACAAATCCGCCAGTAGATATTGATATGTACTGAGTGAAAACTTATGATCCAACGATAGATATTGGTATGTACCAATCCCAAAAAAAAAAACTATGATCCAACGATAGACATTAATATGTACTGAGTGAAAAGCTATGATCCAACAATAGTTATTAATATGTACCCATCCGGGAAAAAAAATATTATGAGCCAACAGTAGATATTGATATGTACCCATCCCAATAAAACATGCGATATGTTTTTTATATTATGATCCAATGGTAAATATTGATATATACTGAATAAACATAGTTTATGTTTGAATTCCCATCTCAATAAACATGTCGTATGTTTTCAGTACAAAAAAATATGTATTGTTGGATTATACAAAAAAAATCAAACAAAAACATGAACTAAGATAATTATTATTATTATATACAATACATATTGAAATGTACTATAGATCAAACCAAATCTCAAAAAGAACAAAATGCATAATTTTAAGAAAAATTAAAAATAAGCCAAATTAAATCGATGATCAAAAAAAAATATATAAAAAAATGATGATTTAATCAACCAAATATCTTATATCTTCAGTATAAAAAGAATATATACAATAGGATAATACGATAATATAACCCAACAGTAGATCTATAAACTTAGATTCATTCTAGAATAGCTTGAATCGGAAAAAAAAATCTTCTTAATCGATCCTGATTCATTCTCGAATTTTCTTCTTCTCTTTCTCATCACAATCACTTTCAAACTCTAGTTCTTCATCTTCCCCCTTTTCCACCATTTCTTCATCTTCTAATTAAAAGTTCTTAAAATGGAAATCAAGGAAATCAAAATTTTAATCTCGATCTTTTCTCGATTTTAAGTTCAATATAGATTTGTGACTATATTTCCTACTTTTTTTTAATTCAAAATTGAAATCTCAACTACGATCAGAGTAACAGAGAAAATCGGACTAAAAGAGAAAGAAAAAAAAATAGAAAAAAGAAATACAACCTGCTTCGCCATTACCAAGAATATTAATAATGAGGCTGTTTATACGGGGATCCCCAGACAAATCACCTTCACATAATATACAACGTGCCCTCTTTGAGACTTTGATAGGATCATTGGATCTGTTTTTGTAAATCGATCGTAAACATCTCACACTTTCGATCTCACCTTAGTTTTATTTTCCTCTTTTTATTTGTGGTAATAGTTGATAGATTTGAAGAGCTAGCAACATCACTGTTCAAGTGAGTTCAATTATCTCCTTGAGTATCCATTAAAACTTCATTACGATCCATGATACATGTTCCTGCGAACCACAAAACATAAGTAATTGAGCATATGTAAATTTGATAAGTGCATAATTTATATATTTTAAGTATCATCTCCTTATACTTATTTGCTAGATTTTGTGTGAATTACCGTGTGTTAGTATTACTTTTCTAGTTTATGTGTTTTATTAGGTTACATCTCTGAAACAAGTGAAATGGAGCTTTACAAGAGAAGAATTTTCAAAGACCCAGTGGATCTCAGTCTATTCCATCTTGTAGAGAATTAAATTACGAAGCCAACGGCAAAAGAACGAGGTCATTCTGACTTCGTATGAGAAAGTTATGAGCGAAACGAATACTAAGGGCAAAAAGGTCATTTCAAGAGAGACTGCTATTGACAACCTGGCATATGTTAAGGGGTAGCTGAGTTCGAATGGTTTTAATGGCACTGGCCATTTTACTCAGGACTGCCAAATTTCAAATGGTGTTAACTACACCAACAGGTTTACTCGAGGCAACCCCTATTTCTTCTTCACATGTTTCGTCCGGAGCAGTATGATGATCACGGTGGTCGCTGCTAGTAGGAAGGAGAAGTTTATGAAAATGGAAGGGTTCGACTGTTAATGGCTATGAGATGTTAAAGAAGAATCGTTGATGATCAATGATTGATGGAGCTCGGAGTTGATGTTATGGGACTTTATGGTTACAGCCGTGAACGACGGAGTTTCTGCCATTTATGGTTTTATGGATTTTGAGGTTAAAGAAAACAGAGACGTTGCTGGAGTTACAAGATGAAGCTTGGAGCAGTGATGGCTTGATGGTGTTGGCAGTTGATGTGATGAGCTCAAGTTGAATGGTGAAGCTGTGATAATGGGTAAAAAAGAATCGAAGTGGCAGTTGTAACAAAGAAGAGAAGAAAGAAATCAGGGATGAAGAAGAAGTCGATTTTGGAGTGGTCGTAATACAAGAGAATAAGAAAAGAAGATGAACTCGAATCTGATGGTCTGGGATTGAGTCTGTTGGGTCTATGACTGTTTTATTAAGGGCCCATGCTTGATTTAGAAGCAGTGAATGAGCTGTGATGGATTGACGCTGTTGGTGATGACTCGAGTCTTTCATGGCAACAGTCGGAGAATGAGTTGTGGCTGTTTTGAGTAGAAGAGATTGCTGCTGGTTGGGTTCGAATGGTGGAGTTGTATATGGCAGATAAAGTTGGAGCTCGAGCCTGAAATAGATGATGAGCCTGTGATGGTTGAACTCTTCATGGAAGTGAAGGTGGTAAGGTTGTTGCTGGCAGAGGTGGTGAAGCTAATGCCATGGATGGTGGTGATAGCAATTGATGAAGAGAATTCCGAGAACGATGAAGTTTTGTTGTAGCCTGTAAATCAGGAGCGTGTGTGAGATGAATTATGAGAAGTGTCCTGCTGAAGTTAGGAAAGAAAATTAGGAAACCATTTTGTTTGGGACTCAAGTTTCGTAGGAAAGAAAGAATAGAACCGTGTTATACACGGAATAGGGGTCTGTGGTGTCTATTGCCTAAATTAGTTAGGATTCTAAAACTAAAAATACCTAAACCTCTATAAATAGAATTGTACATAACTTCATATGGGGATATCCCATCACGTAAAAAACCAAGACCATACCTACACAGAGAATACTCCCCAGACGGACATACCTCCATATACATAGATAGACGGAAAGACCTGGACGTATACAGGACCTTCACGTAGCAGACAGACAGAATTGGAGAAGCCGGGAACAGGACGAACAAGGGTTAGTTTGTGTTTGTTTTATTAATTAATTTTATGGTTTTTGAGAAAGCCATGTTGGGCTAATTCCTTTGTTAGGTCGAAAGGATGAACTTGTAGAGATGTTTTTTTTTGTGTTTCAAAACTAGGGTTTTTAATTATATGAACTTAATATTAATGTTTTGTCTCTCTCTCAATGTTTTACCTTCCCGTGATTTTTCATGTTTTATGCCACGTATAGTTCATTGTTTGATTAGTAGAAGGACTCGTTGAAACCTTGTATGAAATCTTTTTATGAACATTCTTTGACTCTTTATGCCACGTATACTTAGTACTTCGAAATTCTACCTTAGGTTGAGAACAAACAATTCTTTTTGAAAATTCTTTCTTCGATTCTTAAACGAAAAATTTTCCGTGTATTAGTAGCTAGATTTGCTATTTTACATGAGTAAAATCGAGACTCTTTGTGGCGAACGCAATTAAACCCTAATCTACAACGGATTCCCGGAAACTTAACGTTTTCCTCTTACTGTTTTCAAACTTTACTAAATAGTTTTAATTCACTCGTTAATTTAATTCTTTATAAAAAAACCTAAAAAAAAATATTTTAATACAAACTCCTCGTGGGAACGAACCGTATTTGCTCTTGTTTACATCTTTCGACACTGTGCGCTTGCGGTAAAACAAAGTCGGTTTTCCGACGCATCAAAATTACACCTAATGCACCTTTGAAAGTAGTTTCATGTTCCATTGTAAACATATATCTATGAACTAAAAGTTTAGGAACGAGGTGACTTAAAACCGTGGCTAAAGTCATTGTTCTCTTTCTCTCTCCTCGAAAGCGGGGACGGTGGGAGGGAAACAAAACTTAGGCGAGATATCATGTCTCCCCAAATGTTGAAATACGAGATATGATGTCTCGTTTATTTTTATTTTTTCAATTTAATATAACTAAAATCTAATAGATTGATCCATTTTTTGTACTCCCTCCATCCTAATTTAGTTGTTATATTAGGGTTTTATGTTTTTCCTAATTTAGTTGCTATAGTTTATAGTTTTCCTCTTTTTTTCCTTATTTATCCCTAACTTGGAAATAGTCCTTAACTTAGAGAAGTGTGTAGGTTCAACATCCTAAACACCATTCTTAAATACTCTCTACATATACCTTAATAATTTTACTCTTGAGTTTTCTCTCTAATACAACTTTGTAAACACCAAGCTAGGATTAAAAACTAGGATTTCTAAAACTAGGAAAATAAATATTGATGTAGGGTATTTTGGAAAAAAAAGTTCTTTATATATTTTTTTAATATTCATGCTATACCATAATATAGCAACTAAATTAGGAGGGATGAAGTATTTTTTTTTGTATTTTAATATAATTAAATTCCTTAAATTGATGAATTATATCCTTTTTTTTTCTAAAATAAGAGATGAAATCTCACTTAGGTCAATTTTCCTTCCCCCACCATAACACTTGGGTATTCCTTCAAGTTGACGTGCCAGCACTATTCAAGTGGGGGGTTCTCTCCTCCATAAGACTTAACCTAAGAATATAATGTGTGGATACAATAAATGAGTCAGTATAGTTATATAATTCAGTTCAACTACGAAAGTAAATTAAGTCCATTACAGTATATAATGTAATTAATTATTTTAGAAAACTTTACCAACAGTTGATAAGTATGAAGTTTATTTCTCAATACTCATACTTTTAACTTATTAGTAGCAATTAAAACATTAACTTGACAACATAAGTTCAATAAAATATAAATTAAGTTTAAGAAAATACTTACAGACACTATTGAATCACCAATTGCTTTTTTTTTGTAATTTTATTGTGGAATTGTTTTTCTTGTTGAAACCCTACGGTCAGAGATGAAAAGAAATCCAAATCTTAGATAAAAGAAAATCATAGTATATAGAGTCTACTAACTTGCCCAAAATTTTAGGAAGTATTACCGCAAATTTGATAAGATATATAAAATATTTTCTTCCAAAGATATAGAAAGAATGGTATAATGTTTCCCCAAATTCTTCCTATGATTATGGATATGGTTTAGGTGTTAGACTCAAACGATACGCAATATATATTTATATTGAATCAAACAGGTTATTGGGTTGGGCAATTAGAACGGGTACCAGTCTAAGATATTAAATTTTAAAGAAAGCACGAGCCTACCCATTTAGGCTAACTAGGCCAGTCCAGGTGGATCGTAATTGGATGTAACATGCTTTGGGATCCTATAAGTACAGGTAGGCTCGGACCAGTACAGGCAGGCCGAGTATTTTAGGGTATTATTTACATCCCTACAGTTGATTGTTTACAAAGTTTTTTATCTCATAGATTGGTTTACTTTCTTATGGTTTGTGATTCTTGATGATAGCTTATTTTCGAATTATATCCTTGTGATTGCTATATAAAGATGATAAGAAAGTTGTGATAACTTATCGCATATGTTAGTTACATATACTAATATTTGTTTATGTTACGTAATTGAATATTTTGGTATACGGATATACGAGTAGTTTCTGTTTTAGCTTTTTCTTGTAGCAGGTGATAACCAAAATAATGTCCTTGACCTTTCTCTGGTAAAGATTGTCTTGTTGGAGTCCTCGTTCTGTTACAGAATAATACATACAGAGGGGGGGGGGGGGATGGGGCATATTGAACTTATACTTAATGATATATCTTTATGGGGAGTGTGGTTGTGGAAATTGAAAGGAAGAATCATTTCTGATAATTGCTTTCCTGATGAGTAACTAATTTTATTCTGATCTTAGTAGGCTCATCTAATTAAAGGAAAGAATTATTATGGATAATTACTTTCCTGATGACAAACTAATATAAATATAATCTTATTAGGCTCATTGAATCAGTAGTATGTTATACCTTTGGTTTATCTTAATCTCTTATAGGTTTAATCGAGTTCTTTCAAAATACCTTAGTGTATTTCGAACCTTTGACATTTTTCGTGATAAAAGGGGGAGAAATATATGTAATAGTGTTGATCACTTAGTAGTAACTTGTCTACAATGACATGTAAGTCGCTAGTAGCATTGTCGAAGGGTAAAAGAACCATATGTGTTGATAAGTGTTGATGGTGGATTTTTGACAAGGTCTAGAGTTGTAAAACTGTCCTCTGTCCAACATTAGAAACCTAGAAATATTCGTGCATATTACTGACTTTGTATCAAAATACGACTCTTGTACCTCTATGTATATTTCGTAAGAGAATTAAGAATACAGTCTCTATAAATAGCTACAGGCGTTCTATACTGATCTCGTAGCCTCTCTAAAATATGTATATATTTATGTGATGCTGAACTAGTCTCAAGTCGTATAACTTCCACGACTGAATTCCTTGAACTTTCTTTATAGGCGCATTGATTGTTAAATTCTTATTTAAGCAACATCAATATATCATTATATACACAATGGTCATCTCACAAGTATAACCATAGCACCATTTCTCTTGGACGCATCTTTAACCTAGCATCGAACCTCAAGAAAGCATCTCAACCCTAGGACTGATCCTTGATGAAGCACCTTGGCCATAGCTCCAAGCCTTCAGAAAACGTCATGCCTCGAGGAACATCTCCTGATGACGCATCTTAGCCCAAGAACCGGTCCTTGAGGAAGCGTCTCGACTCAATGGCCGATCCTCAAGGACACATTATCTCTCTCGCAGCGCTGGCTAGTGCGAGCGCACTACTCTTCGCAGCGCCAGACTTGCGATGGCCACTCTTGCGGCACCATGACCTTCACAGCGCCAGCACCATCCTCGTGGCGCTAGCCTAATGCCATCGCCGCTCAAAGCTAACTCCATCACCTTTGTAACGCTAACCTTGGCTTGTCTTTAAGGAACATGGCGTCAATGGCCATTCCTCGAGGACGCGATAATTACTCCCTGTTCGGTCCCTGAGAACTCTTTACAAGTTTTGACTATGGGCATTTTTAAATTTGTGTTATTCACAAGTATTGCTTACAAGCAACTACTAAACTTACTATTTTCACTAGACTCGACACTGATCAGTCTAATTAACCACTTAGTGAACTGCACAACTTGCCTCACTAATTTAGCAGGTTATTTCCTAACTCAACCAAAATAATAGTAGTCCATGACTATACTATTTTTCTACAAGACATCAAATATGTCACACATAAGGGGAATCTTATTGGGGTATTGGTCTGGCGGTTTACATCAAAGTGTGATGTGGCAACACATCCACTTCGAGTAGGCAATAAGTAGTAGGACAATTAGGAGCATTTGATAGGATGAAGGAGTAGTGGTCATACAGTATTCCTAACTTAGCGGACATGATTTCACTACAATTTCCACGATTATCACTTCTCCATCTCTAACAACTTCCACGACTTACGATAAATCAATGTGTTCACTACAAGACTATAAATAGACATCGTCATCTATTCGACAGAACTAACAAAGGAGATCTATCTCAGAGATAATCAAACTCATAGTCATCAATCAAGTCTTCAACTATACACTACCATTTTCATCACATAGTGATTTCTCAACCTTCTATGCTTCCCTCCCCTAAGATCAACCCATCATCTCCACCTTTGTGACGGAAGCAAGATATAAACGACCATTTCTCGGCTTAGGCTCGTTGATAGACACATTTTTGTGTCCTATTTTTCCTCAGTTATCTATATTGTTAATGCTCGATTGGTACTTATTGTGTGATTTTATGTGTTTGTAGGTATTTTTTAGAAAATAAATATTTATGGAAAAAATCGGCTCAAAAAGTGATAAAAGCACCCCGAGAAAAATTTACTAAAGGCACCTATCAAAAATTACTAAAGAAACCCAACAGTTGGATTAGGGGCACCCTCCTTCTTAAGTTCAAATCCAGAAATGGCGGGAAAAGAAATGTTTATCGCGTGAAGAATTATGATGGATTGGGGACCGAATTTTAAGGGATTAAAACATGTTTTTGACTTCTTAAAGGAAAGAAACAACTAAAGCTAATCAAAACACGTATACGTAAGAGTTTCTGGCCGAGAAAAATGGGTGAAAATTCGATTTATGGCCGGAAAAGGGTTTACTCCCTGATTTGGGATTTACACGAATTATAGTTTGTTTTGGATTGTTTTCTTGGATCCTTATCGATTAGAATTAGTTGTTAGGGTTTGTGGAGCCTATATAAAGAAAAGAGATCGAAAAAAAAGAGGGAAGAGCTTGAACTAAAAAAAAACAGAAAAAAAGTGTTGTTGTTGTTGTAGTAAAGAACAGGGAATAGACGACGATTTCTTCAACTAAACAACAACGAATATCTTCGTCTTTGCAACATTTATCTTCAGCTGCAACGGTTTCTTCAACCCATCTGCAACGAATATCTTCAGCGGAAGCACTTTCTCTTCTGTAACAGTGGAAACATTTGTCTACAACGCCATTACACAGTTGCAAACTCCCTGTTTTACACAATTTTCACTCTTTTCATCTTTGTAAACAATTTTTGAGCCATGAATACACATTTTGAAAGTGTTTGCAACATGAGGATCTAGATCCCATTCCTGAGGCGGCGGAGGAAGTCATTTTTTCAATAATAAAGTGGTATATTCTTATCTTATTAATTTTTTGCAATTCTTTTACGATTATTTGCTTTGAATTAAATTTGAAATAATGATTTTTACCAATTAGTTGTGTTTCCTTTTGATGGGTCATGCTTAGTTTAGGGCTATTGATATCTCATACTTTTGATTTACAACTATTATTTTGAAAATCTAACTTTGGCAATATTTAGAATCAATTGAATGTATGAGTTGCAAGATAATTATTAATACTAATCACTTGAAAGATTGGCTAATGGTGGAATCCTTAGTCTCAGTTTTTTCCATAATCTTAAATCAATTTTAATTTAATCTTATTTTTATTATTAAAAATTAGGTTTAAAAATCAAATCTTCACAAGTCTGAATATCGAATCTTTTACCACTATTTCTAAAACACATCACTCGTCTTGTACGATTTTGATCTCTCGAACCTACACAAAGTACTATTTTCAGTATATTTGTTTTTCACCCTAAAACAATAAGTCATATCTAAAGAACAAGATATAAAACATTGACCAAATGGGAAAAACATACCATGTTGTGATTAGTATTATCATTTAATTGATATTGTACTACTACAATAACAATGTCCAGATTGAATATCATCCTAGATTACCTTTGTGTGTATGTGTGTGTGTGTGTGTGGGTAGGGGGGGATAGAAATGTAATCGGAAGCTTCAACAACAATATTTATTTTGAGTATATGCAGGAAAGATAAGTTGTTGAAAACTTGCATCAAGCATACGTATGGTTAAAGAATTCAGAAATGTTTAATAGAGAAATATTGCTCGGTTGAACCCATCATCCACCAAACTAAGGTTAGTAATTATTGATGAATGTTCCAGTTTGATCCAGTTATTATAGTCTTATTCATTGGAAACATAACATGCGCAGTTTATTTTACATTCCTTTAGTATATAGATTACTTGACCATTATCTACGATCAAAGTATTAAGAGGAAGGATATATATTAGTTTTTACAACTTATTGTATTGAGTTACATAATATAGTTTTTTATACTTTCGTGATTTCAGTATAACACTATTGTTATACTTGTTACGACTTAAGTGTTGAACTTTCGACTTAAATTCGTGCTTTGGAAACATGTTAAGAAAGAAATTTCATAAAAATTTATTAAAGTTAGATTGAACTCGAATTAAGTTTCGAATTCATATAAGGATTTCAGGACCGTTCGATCCCATTTCAGGATCGATGCCAAGTCGGAACCGATATAAAGACTGATCCCAATTCAGATCCTCTCGTATAACCTATCCTCAATTGATTCTAACTTGTTTCGAATATTCTTTATATTTTTTTAATAATTTTGACACAAGTTGAAATTGGATAGTTCTTATGCAAAGAAATATTGAACATGTTTTTTACTCCAATATATTATTGTTCATATTTTCCTATGACAGTCAAGGCTAGATCCTAATTAATAGTTTGAGATTGATTTTCTTTACTATCTTAATATCAAAATTTATGTGATTTACTTTCCCATAACTAGTTGTTAGAGAGAATGCTCGATTAAACCTATATATCTTGGAATGTCAAGTATGTTGTCATGTTTTAGTTGCCAAAACTATTTCTTGATTTATACTACTAAAGTCATCTACGGTTTGGAATAGATTAGGTAGTAGAGTCTTAGGATTTTCCAAGTTACTCAAGACGGATGAATAATTGAAGATCACACAAAGACATCAGTTTGAAGAATTTCATCGAGGTAAGTAACGAAAACTGGTCTTTCCTTTGGAACTCGTTTACATTTATCCATTGACCTAACGTACTAAAATCGAGGACTTTAGTAAATTAACATAATAAAACAAATCTTATCACGGATTAGCTTCTGCTAAGTCTAGTGATGTTTCCACTTCCAAGCACTTGCTTGTCTAAAATTCGAAACTAAGCTTGAGAGAAAAACACAAGTGTTAATAAAAATATCAAGGTTTATAAATTCATTCTTGAGTTTGTAATATGGTTTTGTTTTGGTAGTTTATAACTAATGATTTTCAATCACTTGATTTCACAAACCTAAGATTTGAGTTTGTGAATCTATAACTTATAGAACTCAAATAATAAGGTTAATAATTCATTTTAGTTTGCGATCCTAATATGGTGAGTTCGTGAACCAATTGAAGAGAACTTTCTTTGAAACTTTTTTTACATTTGAGTTCGCGAACTTGTGTTTGGAATAAAAGAGAAAACCCTACTACTAGCTAGTTATGTTTGAGTTCAAACCATGCAAACTATGTAAAATAATTTTCATTTGAGGTCATGTTTCTTTGGGAAAAAAACCTCATTGCAGGTCATGTTTTTTCCAAAGAAACAATTGTCAGTATCTTAGGAAAAAAATAGATTTAGCAATTGAGAATTAACTTGGGTTGCAGAAAATTTATTTTTCATATCTTAAGCAACCTAGCCTTGATTGATTACTATAACTTGGAGACATTAGAAACATAGAAAACTCGATCCCCACACTCCTATGTATCTTGTTGCAAAGTTTTTCCTCCAAACACCTAAGGATTTTCGTGATTAAAGGTTCGACTTTCAAAGATTTCACTTGGGATTCGTAAAAGCACAGTTTTACGTATCTTGAAGAAAGATAGTTTCGTAAACTATGTCCTTATTTGTAATACGTATAATTCTTGTTTATTCTAAAGTCATTCTCTTCTGGTATAAGGTCATTCAATAATTGCGTATCAAATCCAAATTTGATATAAAAACTACAAAAACGATTGAGTATAACTATTATCTATTGAAATCCTGTTTGTGAATTTTTCACAAGAATACATCTTAAATTAAGATCTAGATTGTGATTCTTGTGTAGCTATAAGTTTAGGTATCTCTATAAGTTTTGAAGAAAATAAACCATAATCTTGGATTTAGATTCGTCTAAATTCATGTAATTGATTTCTACATCCTCGATTTAGAATCATAAAGGAAATCACCAGGTGTCTCGTTGGAGGCACGGTAGTGTTAGTCTTCACGACGGACTGTGGAGAAGATCCTAGGGTTGTAAAGGACATCATCTAGGGGAACCAAGTCTATAGTTTCTTGTGAGAATCAAGAGGCCTAGGCGTACAACTGCATCAAAGTAGTTTGGAGGGTTTATTATGTCTCAACTACATTCCAGACCGAGACATATAGTAGGTTAGTGTGTGTTCAAAATGGATAACGTCCCGGTATTTTACTGCTTTGCAGGTTTCCTCGTTAACAAAATTTACAGTGTCTTGTTTTACTTTTAATTTCCGCATTATATTAATTTTTTTATAATTGAAAGTGCAAGCAAGTTGTACATTAACCAATCCTTGTGATTTAAGAATCTCTTTTAGAGATTATCCAAGGATATTTTCTTGTTTATTTTAATCTTGGATTGAAGTTCACAAAAGGAAATTGTTTATAGGTTCCGTAACAGAAAAGTTGGTGGTGTACTTCGTACCCTCCCAATTTTACTAGTTCTAATTTAGCAAACTATTAGGATTTGCAACTAGATAAATATGTTTGTTGTACTAGTAGGATATCTCAAGTATTAATGTGGAGTATAATATTGATTATATATCTTGGAATTAGTAATATTTTGTATTTATTACAAATGAGTTATACAAGATGTACGTGAAATTCAAAAATGTTTTTATTGCATATATTTTGATTTTCGAATTTGGTAGATCTCGTAATTCAACAAGATTTTGTCATAGCACTATAAATAGTGGAGCTTTGTATCCTTACAAACTTATCTCGGAATACACCGTAAACAAGTGTGAGGTCATTGTCGGTATCAAGTAGTCTAAATCAATTTGGACAAAAGCACGATTAACTAGTTTAAATCCATCTTTGGGATCAAGGAGCACTAATAGTACAATTGGTCGGAAACTAGATTGTTATTTTAGTTTTCTTTGTTTATTACTTGTTATTGAACTGACGTATAGTTATCTTCTAGACAAGTTCTTGTTTATTCCATGATCATTTTTTTCTAATATAGGTACACTCGAGAACTTTGAAGACCTGACTATAACAGACTCAGTGATTCAGAATCTGTTGGTAGAATTATTGATTTTCCAACGTTAACAGATTCCATTTTGTGCGACAAATCATATAGTGGAATCAAGTCGATTTGCAGGTTGTTTCTTTTGTAGATTAAGAAGATTTGAAGACTTTGATATGTTGATCTTGGTGTGACTATCTGTGACTTGATTGTATGAGACTAATCAAGTAGTTTATCTTTGATAAACGTAAATATTGAGGATTGACAAATTGTTTACCTAGGTAAACATAAACCTTGTAATCGAGTGGATTTCTTTGTAATCATAAATCTTGATTGATTTTAATCTAGGACTTTCAGATTCAGTGTACTTGGGTTTCAAGTGTTATAGATCTAAACAGAAGATCCTTGACTCTAAACTTTATCATTAATTTATGATTTTGATTGGTAGTGAGTTGGCTGTCAACAACCGGAAAGATTAACTCATTCACTTGAACTAACACATCCTCCACGAGTCCCTTAGGATATATATTGGACTTATTTGCTAATTGAATAATAATTCTTGTATCTTTTAAAGGTCCAAGATTCAAATAATCATAAATATCGGCTGATATAACACTTATGGAAGCTTCCAAATCAAGTAAAGCACGCTCAAACCTCTTAGTACCAATAGTAATTAGCACCGTAAAGCCTCTAGGATCCATACATTTTGCAGGCATCTTCTTTAACAACATAGCCATAGCATTCTCGCCCACCTTAGTGACCTCATTAGGAATCAACCTATCCTTCTTTGTACACAAATCCTTCAAAAACTTGGCATATCTAGGCATAGTTTTGATGACTTCAACAAATGGGATGTTGATTTGCACCTTCTTGAAGATATCCATGATCTCCTTATCTTGAGCTTCTTTCATGGGGGAGTTCCCATCACAGTAGCTTGCTACTGGGGTTCTCACGCGTCGCCTTTGCGTTGCACTACTGCAAAGGCCTGGCGCACCCCTACCAAAATCAAAGAAAATGTTGGCTTGAATTGGTTTTTGCTCTTACTAACTGCAACAATTCTGTACCCAAACTGAAAGAAAAATGGGATGTCACAGCGGACCATGCAAACAATACTAGTCTATATTACAGTATAAGAGAAAGGAACACGAGAGTGAGCCGCACAGCTAAAAAGAGAACAAATTAATTAAGAGATGGTAAAAGGCGCCACCCAAGTAACCATATTACAGTATAATGGTAAGTAAATTCAATCTCCCCACTGATCCTGCTGATTTAAACATTCGACAAAGCTGTCCTGGTTATGAATCTCCCAAGCTGCTCCTGTTGATTTAAACATCCGACAAGGCTGTCCTGGTTATGAGATTGAGGATGATCTTTTATGACTAGCTCCATATGGGGATATACTATATTTCACGGAGTCCTATCTACTGGAACTCAATAGGCTCTAGTAAATCAGTTGGTTTGAATAAATGTTGTAGTTCATATTTGTGTAAGATGAAAAGCCTTGGAAATTTATCGAGAGTATTTCATAGTACATGGTTGCAGAAACTACGATTTTGCTCCGAGACAAACTTGTGTAAATGCGATCTTGATAGCAATTGATTGATGGCTGGAGGAGTCTACCTGCGCTCCATGATCTCTGAAGTTCAACTTTTCTTGTACCCGCTCTAAATTTATGAGCAAACAATGTAAACCATGTTACTCCAGGCTCAATATCAAGCAACAAAATATTGTGCACCTGTAACCTTGCACACCGTTACCTTACAGAAGTCAGAAGTCATCAACAGCGATCACCCCAAACACAGATTTTGATTTTTATTTTGCCCACAAATATTACCAAAAAGACATACTGCTTTTTGGCGTTATTTTGTTAGAAGATTATATAGGTCTACATTGCCCAACCTCTCCCAATGAAATTAGGAAACTAGAGTTATGGTAAAATTAAAGGTAATAATTACCCCACATGGTTTAGACAGAAAAAAAGATAGAGAAAACCACCCTATAAGATAAGCTAGAAAGGCAACTTCAAATCTTACTTACCTGGACGGGGTCTATGGTTGATCAATAAGGATCATGGCCTAGGTTTGTGACTTCCATTGCACATCGGAAGGGTGCTCGCCTAAGATCTTTGAGATTCTACGTCATAATTTGTTTTTGAGGGGGCTCGCGCCTGCGCGGCCCCTGCCAACTTAGCATACCCAAAATTTCTCAGGTGTCTGCAACAAATAAGTTTCCCTGCCAAGCAAACCCAAAATTTCTCAGCTGCAACAAATAAGTTTCTAATGGTTTAAGTCCACAGAATGCACATCTTGGCACTATGAGCCACCACCGTTACAAGTTTAAGTAGGATATAAACTCTACAACTTGAATCATAACAATATGGAAAGGTGCTATAAATATTGGAATAAACAACTACAACCCATCTCATCTCATATTTCCGGGTAAGAACCAATATGAAGTTATGAAACATTATCAATAAGTTATTGACTATGAATGGTACATCCTTATGCCGGTCGGTTTGTTGCACCGTTTACAGCTCAAAGGGGAACAACAAAAACAGCAACAGAAAGAAAAAGAGGGACTCCCTTGGACTGAAGTGGAGAACACACGTACTTTAAAATTCATTTTGAATTGGTCTAATACTAAATAATCTGGTTTAGATAGTTGTTTTTGTAAGGAATTTTCTGTGGGGACTTTGAAAATTTCATTAAGGGCGATTGTAGGAGCATAATTGAGACCCGCAGCGAAGTCTAAAACTCAACTTAAGTGGCTAATCATGCTCAGAAATACTTTCTACATGAAAATCCTGAAAAGAATAAGCTAGGAGAGAAGGAGATCAATCATTCATGACACTGAATTCGTAAAGCTGTTGCTATATTTACAGAAAACCAAGCATAGGGACCAGTATTTTTTTCCTTTCACTACTAGATCTAGAAAGCTGGATTTCATACATAAAGTATCCTTAGCTTGATCTTAGAAGGTAAAACTGTAGACGGAGTGTGGTAATTTATAGTCTTTCTTGTTAACTTATTTCAATGGTTTAGCCTTTTTGATTTGAGTGTTCACTGTTCATTTATTAGTCAAGGATTGTGCCCATTTCAAAAGTCTTCACAGAGTCGCAATCATTTAGTCCCATGTCGGTAAGCTCCAATAGATGGTATATGTATTTGAGCTGCTACACTGTAGAGTTGAGCACGACCTTACTTGAGCAGGATCTGTTCTATAGGCTCGTACCTCCTTATCCTTGAGTTCTAAAGAGACAGGAACCACTGTCTGGTTGATGAACTATGACCGCACGATCAGAGAGTGATTAATGGTCACAGGCTTATGAAGTAGGCCTTGTGGCTGTATAGGATCGTTCTCAGCTAGTCTATGGACTGCTGTGAAGATGTTGAATGAGGGTATTGGGAGTATATGTTGGACCTAACATTAGCAGTTGTCGGCTTGCCGGTAGATAAGAGACTTCAATCCCTTTCTTGTAATATCATCAGAGGTTAGCTGAAGTTTATGGACAGAATCCAACACAATTTATTTAATCACCAACTTCCACTAGAGAAACTTATGGCCACTGCACAAGATCTATGTCTTCGACTATGTTTAGATTTCTCAAATAAATTAAGATCTTGCTACATTTTTTATCAAAAAAAAATAAATCTTATCAATCACAAGTTTTTGCAGTTCAAGCAGAGATAATTGGATTCTTAGGATGAATACACCTAGGTCGTTTTACGGAATGCAATTTTTTTTCTCTATCATAGTGAAAAAAAAATACATATACACACAGACCTCTAGCACAGTAAAAAAAATGGCTCAGTAAAAATTGCCACATGAAAGTTCAAAAATTCATACAAATCAAAGATTCTGCTTTAGCGTGCTTCCCATATAGTGAAGTCTAAAAATGGAAAGTAAAACATGTTTTTGAGTAAGAATCATTCTTTACAGTAAAAACTAATATGACATGAGAAACGATATGCCTTAAAATGAAAAAGTGGACACTGAACACTAAGAAAATGCGATTCAAAATTTTAATGGGAACCACAGTAAAAAAAACTACCAAAACCAGTAAAACTGTTTGAGTTTTTTTTTATCTATTCAAGATGATTTTATTGGTTCAGAAATAGTACAACTTTTTTCTCCACAATGCTTTACAGTAAAGGTCCTAAAGGACCATCAAAAGACTCAAAATAGACATAAAAAATTGGACAAATATACAAATAAAAATACCTCACTAACACTCGTTTTCCACTAGCAAAATGAAATTGTGTCCAAATGCAGTGAGCTCTTGGGTCGTAATAAGAATATGACCTCATAAACAATATTTATTATATGCGTCATTAAGTTAAAACCTATCATTTGATGACTCCTAAGAGGCATCATATACTGTTCCCAGCAAACAAAGCTGTCAGTGTTGGATGATCCTCCCAGATTACACTAATAAATCTTATAAGACATCAAACAGTGTTGACTGCACAAAACAAAACTGTCATCCTCAGGACAAAAACATCATTGTATGCCTTGACATTCATTATTGGTTCACTACCGATTAAAATCTAATTTAGCTGGATACAGTCTGGAAAAGGATAAAAATTTCAATAAACAA
Organism: Papaver californicum; assembly: GCA_023531435.1. Taxonomy (NCBI): domain Eukaryota; kingdom Viridiplantae; phylum Streptophyta; class Magnoliopsida; order Ranunculales; family Papaveraceae; genus Papaver; species Papaver californicum. The sequence continues at coordinate 1,381,567 of JAJJMC010011502.1, read as the reverse complement.
CATACATAAGTACTATGAACCAAACAGAGATTGCCTATAAATTCATAAGTTTGTTCTTTCAAAAGTATTCATTATTTTACCATAGAAGGAGAAACAGAAACATTAAAGGCACATTGAGAGGTTCCTTACGCAGGACAGATGATACCAACAGCCAAATTCCAAAGATTAAATCGTGAAGGTTGACCTGCTGGTCTCATCTCCTGCGTAAGGCACCTCTAAAGTGCAATAAACATAACATGGAACACGAAGAAAGTAATTCTCAACCTAATCAAAGTATCAGGTAAGTGAACTAGTTTTTCCCTTTGAAAACTTTCTTTTTTGTTTACTACTTGTTATATTCCTTTTTTAAAGCAGGAAGTTGTAATCCAGCCAGCAAGTGGTGGATTCGTAAATCTAAAAGTGTCTTGACCTATCAACAGCATGGAGAAATCTATTTTGCTAAACGTGAAGTAAAGGTAGATTAACAGTGTCTATCTATTGCAGCAAAATTGATCAAGAAACAGAAGGAATCTACATCAAGGAACTCTACAGTCATAATGAACATGAATGATACAATTGGTTAACCCAAACTAGTTTGTTTGTTTTTTAACACAGTTATCATCAGTAAAAAACTTTCAAGAAAAGGAAGTAGATATCGCATACATTTATGGCCAGAAGATGGACGCAGCGGAGGAACAACATCAAGGTACACGCTTAAGAAACCAAGTCCTGAGATCCAGACCAAACTGTTTCTACTCCTCAAGACCATAATCTTCGCCAAAGTACTTATCAACCAACCCATTAGCCAAAATTCTGAGGTCTTCGTTCTCATGGAACTGAAATCTTTCCATAGCATCAATACCATCTTCCTTTTCGACAAGTCTTGGCCCCTCTCCATCAGGCATTCCCCTCATGACCTACACGAATTATGTAAACATTTGAACGAAGCTTAAGAAAAAGGTTACAATACAAATGATCAAAAGGAGTCAGGTGGTGCTTGAAAATCACATTCAATCCTTTTTGAATTAATATACAGTCGATATACGATCCAAATCTTATCGTTGTAATATTAACGTAACTCAATATTTCCCCTTTATGTGATGCTACAATGTAAACACAGCTTCGATCAAATCAAAAGCTACAGACATCATATGGCGGAAGTACCGAGTTTCTTTTTAAGATCTAACTTGAGATTCTTAGCGATATATATTAATCAAGTATAATTACTTAAAACGGACCATGGTCTAGCAAATATCTGTGCAAACTTGGCAATTAAGGAACACAGATAGAATTCAATGCAGAGACCAGATGAAAATATTTGTGCTTACCAGCTCTAAGAACTGAAGGCCTAGTCTTGCAGCTTCAATATCAGCAGATCTGACCAAATTTAAAAATCCTGGAACGCATCCTCCACTAACAAGTGAGATCAAATGATCTAGGATGATGTTAGGTTGGCCAGTTCCTTCAACAGGAGCGACACATAGGTTACCAAGTGCATATGCTACCTCCTTTCTTATGTCAAATGGAGCAGCAGAAAGAAGATGTAGCAACAAAGGCGCTGCCTCGCTAGAGTATATCAACTGCTTGTGAGCAAGAGTACCTGCTGCTATGTTGGATAGAACCCAGGCTGCCTCCTGCACCATTAGCAAATATATCAACTGAGAGGTGAGACAAAAATATACTACAAGAGTTGTTAGTACGGAAAACATACCTTTTTCAATACCCGATGCTCACATCTCAAACATTTTACAAGAGCCAATACGACATTTTCTGGAAACTTCAAATGATTCAGTATCTTCGAATGTTAAGTGACAAAAGCTTTAGTTGCACACAGTAAAAATCAGAAGGGAATCAGCTAACCTGTAATATCATGTCCAGCAGTAAGTACACAAGTTTTGTGACTGTCACTGGCTATGAGATTACCTAAACTCCGTAAAACCTACACAAACAGAAAACTCTCAGCAATATATAGCTCAAATGCACTAAATCCCGGAACATCCCACAAACTACCTAAGGTTGATCAAAGCCAATTGTATACGAAATTCAAAATTAAAGTACAGGCAAATATGGGAAAAGAAAAATACATTTGGCGGAGTTTGTTTTCAGTAAATTCAGTGCTGGGTCTTGACGAACGATTTTTGTGAACCACAAAGTAACGTCGCTATTTTATGATGATCAACTAGAATAAAAAAGAAAGAAAACAAAACTTTGACTAATACAAAAAGGACGATACTGGAGTTGCATTTGAAAAAAAACAAAATAAGGAGGCCATTTGACTGATAACTGAGTTCCAAACAACAGATAAGGAAAAAAAGAAGAGACTGTGTTATCAATTACCGGAATGAGCAGCTGTAAACTGTCCGATGTTGCCAATCTCCAAACAAGTATTTGAACAAGGTCACTCTTGATAAGCATGCTGGCAGCAAGGTTTGATAGAGCTGAAAGGTAAACAACCACCCATGCTACTTCGGTGGCCAACTCCTCATCTCTGTTTGATCAGCAACTTAAAATTATCAAATATCTAGACATAACCCGATGACAAGAACTTTGAGGAAACATTCAATATCTCATATCATGGAATTCTTCACTTCGTTTCACAGTATTCATGGGCTTCTTCTAAATTAGCATCCAAAAGTTCAAGTAACGACTAACAAGTAACCTTATACTTACGCTTTATTCAAATGCCGAACAATTGCATCTAGCACCCCATCGATTTTTATGAGTTCGGAGGCAGCTGTTGGATCAGGCCCCTACGCAAAGTAGAAATCAAAGAATTCAAAAACACTAGATTGAACTGATTCACTCATTCAAAAGTACTTGTGGGAGAAAGAACTGCTAAAAACAGCAAATACAGATGATGCTAATGAGATTCATCATGATACAAAGGAGTAGGAATCAAGAAGGCACATATATTAAAATAAAGATAAATATACATAAACATAACATATACTTCTTAGGTGATGAACAGGATCATTTTTTGCCGCATGTACCAAACCTGGCCATGTTTCATGTTAATAAACATTACTAAATCACCCTAGCTTACCATTGATAAAGACAAATATCGTTGGTTATCAATCAAGTTATTGTAAGTGTATTTGAGGAGTTAGAACCTTGATCAGGTTTGACAAGGCCCAAGCTGCTGTTCTTGCTGTTGACCCTTTATTTGACAGCATCATCCTTGCAAGAGGTGTTAAGGCTCCTTGTGACAGCAAGACATTCCTCAGCTCCTCTCCTTCACCAGCAACATTGCCCACTGCCCATGCACACTGCTCGGCGACATGAATGGAACTCTTCTCTGTATAAATTGTAAGCTGAAGACATTAATTAGCCAAACAATTTACTAGTTGGTTAGTCTTACTGGCTTTGTTAAGGAAATAGACCCAACAACAAACGAACCTAAATTTGTATTTGTCCCAAAAATAAGAATGAGAAAAGAAAAAAAAACGCCTCGATAGAGAAAGTATCAAACCAAAGTACACAAAGAAAATAAGTATCCTATTGATGGAGAAGATTTTGTTTTTTATTTTAAAATGTTAACATTTATATTTCCTGATTTAGACCAAAAATAAAACATAAAGCAAGAGTGTCAACTAGAACACAAGGGCCACAGATTCTACTTGCTAAGTTAGCTGGAATAGTAGGATTATCTTATTAATCAAGCTGACACTTAAGTGTTGACTCTGATATTGTAACTTGGGCACAGTTTGCACTACTGATGAAAACTATCAGAATGTACCAGAACAAAGAGATGTGAAACTTTATTGATATTTTTTTTAAGTATATTTAGGGTGCACAATAGCTACAGAAGCATTCTAACAAGAGGCATTGAAGAACCAAAATAATATTCAGAATTTTTTTTTCAAATGAAACCACTAACCCCCAAGATGAGCAATGAGCAAAGGTAAGGCAGGAAGTAAAGACTTTGTCTGTTCTGGCTCTCCTGCAGCAATATTTGTCAGACACCAAGCTGCCTCAAGCAACTGCAACATGAAAAAAGAAAAAGGTTTGCCACGTTCAGATTCTGCTTTGATCACTGATTATTAGTGGGTACACCTTCACACACATACAGATGCTAATTCCCTGCATCCTCTATCATCTATTATATATTTTCATTCAAGCTTATTATAGAATGAAGTAACGTAAGGGAATATGCTCAGCAAAGCATCTCCAAAAGATTGTATCAAGGTTTGGTTTTACCAGGAAATGAAAATCATGACATAAGGTTGGTGTAAGAAAGATGGAAAAGCTTACTGGATATACAACTAGTAAGAACTGAATACTACAAGTTTATAGTCAAACTCTGCACCTGTTCATCTGGTGATCCAAATGCAAGGCACTGCGCAAGAGCAGGTATTACTTCAGCTTTGAGAGCTGCTTCAACAGGAGGTATTTCAGACTTCGACAACAAGCGCCTTAGATCCCTAATTGCCTCCACCTTTTTTGTCTTAGAACCTGCCCCCCTATAAAGTTTGCATTGATGAAGTCTCGTAAGGTCGACTCAAAGGTGAACTTGTTAGAGACTAAGTTGTAATGGCCTAAAAATTTAGCTAGTTAATATCCTATAAAAACTGATATATTGGCAAAATATCACTACTGGTCTCTGGTTGATATCAATAAAAAAAGTCCATCCTCATTCTCTACTTAATGAAACATCAAATCCGTGTTCTATTCCAAATATCTTTCTTGGAAAGAAGTGAAAAATCCAGAAAATTGTCATTTGAGAAGAATGTGAAGTAGGAAACCTGAAAACTACTTACTAGTATTTATGCAATTTTATATCATCCATCATATCTTCTTATCTACACAAAAAGTACATTACCTTTACGTATATTATTAACTTCAACAACACTGGCATATATTGCCATATACCAGCCGATATTATTCTGATATTTTCAAAATATGGTATTTTGTTCCTTGGGCAATATGTAATATGGCCGATACCAATATTACCTACTTAGTGAAATACCAAAACGAAATAGAAGTGTACATGTAAATGCATAAGATCATATTTATGGGCGTATTATTTGGAGCTATAAAAAGTATACAACAAGTTAAACAGCTAACTAACTCTATGATATTCCACTCTTCTAATGTAATTACTAAAGAAGAAAAAAAGCAAAGTGTTCGCACAATGATACCTCACTCTCCCTCCCACCTTTGACTCTATTTCAGCAATTGCATCTATTTATTTCTTAATCTACATCCAAACATAAAAGCTACAATGTTCATATCAGTAGTGATAACACATACCATATCCAAACTTAACAAGCTTGCCTTGAAATCGTATTTATAAGCATGGATCATCCCATAAAACTAATTTATTAGCATCAAAGGTATAAACTCTTCGTAAGTAAACCTGAATCTCTAATTCCTATTATCCAGTTGATTTCGATAAATCTAGGTTAAAATTATGTCTATATACTCTTCATCTCAATGCTTAATAACAACATAAAAAGTAACAGCGAATGAAACTCTAAAAATGAATTGGAAAAACATACTGTGAATTCAAAGCAGATTTCAGTAGCTCCACAGCTTGAGTAGTCTGTTCATCCAAAGCTGTTTGTTCTTCATCAATCATCATATCTTTATCATCACCCGAATTATCTATATCATCATCATTAACAATTCCATCTCTACATAAACGTTTAGTTCGTACTAATGCTTCTCTTCTTTCTTTACTAACTGTAACTGCTTGTTGTCGTCTCCGATTCGCCGCAATATTTCCCACTAATCAAAATCCAAAAATATAATAAACAAAAACCCCAAATTCAATAAAACCATAAAAATCAAATTTCATATAAACCCTAGCAAAACATGATAATCACCGTCATCTAAAACCCTCAGAAATGAATGAAATTTTAGACTTACCAGAAGACTTGATTGGACCTCTTCTTTGAGAATGTTCATTTTCATCCGCCATCTTTCAGAGCAGTAGAAGCTCAATCACTTTTTGACGATTTAGCGAGAGAATCTAATGAATCCAAGCTCGATAAATAGAGAGAGAGCTGAGTGAAGAAATTGAGCTCAAAGGCATACACACAGAGGTCAGACAGACGCCAGCAAAACGGAGACACGCCGCTTTCGTCTCACCAGAGTCTAGAAGTCTCAGAAATGAAAGGTAAACGCCTCCTTGGGCCGTTTAGCGTATGCATTTAGTTAACTTGGGGCACTCTATTCGAAAAATCTTGTTTTTGGATATACGGATTTTTTAGTAGGCATAAAAACATTTAGGCTATCTATAATGGTTTATAATACCCTTTAATCATTAGAATTACCAAAATATCATTTATTCACGGTTAACTCTAGTTATAATTAACTCTTAATAAATCAGTTATAACATTAAATCTTATTCAAAACAATTAAAAAATTAGTTATAAAATTAAACCCTTAATAACTTCTTCTCTTATTCTTTTCCTCTTCTTCACTTTTTCTTCTTCTGTTTTCTATTTGAAGGAAAAAAAATCCCATTTTCGATTTCATCGCGTCAATTAATCGTTGATTCGTAAAACTTTAATCGTCGATTATATAAAACTACAAACCTACAAGATGACTTGTACAAAGAATCTTATCGGCCGCAAGAAATCGAAGAAACGAAGTGAAGGAGAACAAGAAGAAGTTGAAAGAGTGGAACCCGAAATTGAATTAGGAGAAGAAGGAGAAGGTGGAGAGGGAGAACCAAATCTCAACATGTACATTCGAAGGTATTTCCCACTAACCCGTCTTTTATTTCCTTGCATTTGATTGACATTTGGGGTTAAATCGGAAAAAAAAAAGTTAGGGTTTTTCAGTTTCCATGGTGAGTTCGGCTGAATTTTTTTGTATGTGTTGAATAGAATTATCAGCCGGACATTTAAAGTTCCTTATTCTGAACTGTCGTAGAACAGTTCGGCTGAAAATTAGAATTTCAAAAATCAGCTGAACATTTCACTGATGCCATCAATATATTTGCTAAGTAGAAGTTCGGCTGAAAATTGAAATTTGAAAAATAAGTCGAACATCTGTGGCAACCAATATTTGTTAAGCAGAAGTTCGGTAGAAAATTGAAATTTGAAAAATAAGCCGAACATTTCACTGTTCCCACTAATATTTGTTAAGTAGAAGTTCGACTGATTCGATAATTTCTAATTTCAGCTGAACAATATAAGTGCCCTTCAATATTTTCACTAGTATAAATGTTCGGTTGAAAAAATAAAAGCTCGGGACAGACGAACTTTTTGATTCTAACAACATTAGCCGAACCTTGTAATATTGGTTTTATATTTCCTATCAAATATTAGACGAAACTTATAATTTTCTAATCAAAAATTCGGTGTTTGAGGTCTTAATTAGTTTTTATACTTTGTGTGAGCTAGGAACCAATGTAAAGATAAAAGAAGGAACATGGAGGTAACTCCTTCTTCTTCTAAAACTCCCAAGCCACGAGGAGGTAACATCAAAAAATTGGGAGCCGGTAAGAGGGGAACTACGCTTCTAATTTATGAACCACAACCGGGGATTCAAAGAGAAGAAGAAGAGTCGGAAGACACGGAAGAAGAAATACCACAAGTAGGAGTAGAAGGAGGAGATGATAATGGTGATAGTGAACAAGAAGATGAACCACAACAAAAGCAACGAAGAAAAGGGAAAAAGAAGGTCCTTGAACCACAACAACAAAAGCCACAACAACAAAAAGGAAAAGAGAATGTCCTTGCTACAAGGCGGGATACGGGGCATCACATTCTGAGTGACGAGAAACTAATACGTCCTCGTAAGGACAACCTACCCCATGGGCTTCCGAAAGATGAAGATGAGGTCTTGATTGGTTACGTCGAGTCTTGGACGAAGAAAATTTACGAGACTCGTGATCACCAGGATGCCACAAGAATTTTGAGACACCAAAGGGATGCTAATTGGGATCTAATGGGAGAAGTTGAAGAGGTGGTGGTTATAGAACAAGCATCGGGTTTATGGACGGCTATTCACTACGCACAGAGTGAATGTGATTCAGTTACAACATCTTTGTTTTGTGAAAGATTCTGCCCAGAGACCTACACCTTTCATCTTACATTCGGCAAGATGACTATCACTCCCGATGATGTGAAGAACATTACTGGCCTCCAAGTTACCGGGAAATACATCGATGCCGACTACTATGAAATGAATTGGGACTAGCTCTATGTATTGGCTGAAGAAACTCTTGGTTGGAGTAAAGGCACGACGGAATTGGAGTTTGCGCGTGTAAAAAGAGATGTGGATAATGTGAACCAAGACCTTGGCAACGGGGTGAAACCAATAAAGGTTAAGCAGATCAAGTTGGCTAATTTGAAGAGTTATTTTGAGAAGACAAGGGTGAGAGTTGCAGATAGTTCCTTGGTGTTGTACAATGATATTATCAACCGAACTGCAAGGGCGCACTTGTTGTATACTATCGGGAGAACTATCTTTCTAGACCTCATATGAAACAAGGTGAAGGCTCAATATCTCCAACTTATAAGGGATCTTCCGACCCTTAATGAATTCTCTTGGGGAACCGCTGCCCTTGCTTTCCTACTAGACAATCTTGCGACAGCCTCTAGGTTAACGAGCACAAACATTTGAGGCAATTTCAGTATTCTTCAGGTAAATCTCTACGATATAAAAGTTGTTTGATAATCTATAATAATTGGCGTATATTGTGTATTATTATTATCATGCGAACAATGTCTAGGAGACCAACCCTTTTCATGTGATTATTAGCCAAATGTTATGCATTGACTTCTTTCCTTTGTGACATTTCCGAAATAATTTGGGACTTTTTCTTATATTGTTGATGTAGGTGGGGTGTATGATCATTTCCTGAAATTGAATTTGGCTAGTGAAGTCGCTTGGAATGATTCATTGCCTACTTCGGCCAAATATGAGTTCAAGGAAGTCAAGAAGCATAAAAAGAATGAGGCGCTTATAAGTTTGAGAGTTCAATTAGACGGTTTGGATGGAAGCAACGTTAAATTTGACCCAAACATGAAGAAGGATGAACCCTTCAACGAAGTTTTTCCAGATGCACAAATGGGTCTTGGGATGTACTATGGGCCATTGTTTTATCCACGTGAATTTGTAATATATGATCCTCGCGAGTACTTCGTCAATTAGGTTGCATCAAAACTATCCCGTTGGGGCAAGCTAAGTTCGAGTTGTTGCCAAAGGGTTTTAATGGAACTAAGAGCACCACCTCAAATTGGACTCCTAGCTACAAACCCAAACTAACCATTGGGTTTTGGAATAAGTTGGATGAGAACAAGCTTAATATGGGTCTCTTAGAACCTTCGGGGGAGGATCCTCGTAAACTTGTTGAGGGATACATAGATTGGTATAGGAAAAAATTTCATCCTTTCATCATTAACAATAAAGTCAAGATCGTGCGGATGCTAATAGGTCAAAGCAAGATGATGTGGAGACGAAGAAGAAGTCCAAGACCATCTCCAATGACATTTCAAAGGAATTTGAGATCATGGTAAGTGGTGCCCTCAATTTATACTCTTTTTTTTTTTATAAATATCATTGTAAGTTGTCACTCATCTTTGGGTTTTAAATAAAATCAGGTGGCGGCGGGTAGGGAGATGTTGAAGGCAATGAAGCAGAAACTTAGTTGTAAAACACCTATGTCTATGATGAGCAACAATACCTCTACAACAAGTGGGATGGAATCATCAACAAAGGTGTTGGGCCAGAGGAACCAAGGTTGATAAGTAAAAGGCCACGCCAAGAAGGTAAATGTATAAACCGAGATGGTGCCAAAAGAGATCGTGGGGGTCGTGGAGGTCGTTCAAGTGGAAGTGGTCGTGGAAGTGAATGAATTTATAACATTCTCAATTTGCAACATCTTAACAATTTATTTTCAGTTTGGTTTAGTTGTCTTAAGATCTTTTTGTTAGACTATGTTTGGTTTCCGGCAACGTAAACATTAATGCTTTAGTAGTTTATTAATGAATTAGGATTTTATAAATTAGCTACGAGTTTATTGTCAGATGAACATATCAAATTTGCAGAAGAACAGGTAAATTTTGTCAGGTTCGACTGAAAATTGTATTTTGTGAAACAATCAAACCTTACTAAATTCATGTTTTTTTTGTTACAGTCAGGTTTGGCTGATTATTGAAAAACAATTATTAGACGAACATTTTAAAAGAAAAAATTATGGTTATCAGAGTAATATTCGGCAGAAAAATATAATTTAATAAATCAGCCGAACCTGACAGAAACCAGGATTTTTCATAATGTTGTCAGGTTCGGCTGATTCGTAAGATTGAATTATTAGCCGAACATTGTTGTTAAAGCAGTAATTGCAAATTTGAATTTGACCAAAATTCAAAATTAACCGTTGGGTAATTGATAGACACGTTTTTGTGTCTTAATTGTTCTCATATCTATATTACTTTTTCTAAATTGTTGTACTAATATTAACATTTTCTATGTTTTTAGGTATTTTTTGCGGAATAAACGGTCGTGGAAAAATAGGCTTGAAAAGTGCTAAAAATACCCTTTAAAAAGTGTTAAAGACACCCGAAAAATTGATAAAGGCACCCCTACAGTTGTTAAAGGCACCACCTTCCTAATTCAAAATAAAATTGTGGCGGGAAATTTTCTTCCCAAATCTGTGAAATATGTTTGATCGAGATTTTGGGTTTTACACAAATTTAAAACAAGAATTTATTTTTTCCTTATTAGTAGTGAGTGTACAAGATATCAAGACAAAGAGAATCACTTTAAATAACTCACTCTTGCTCACGAACAGGGAAGAGGATATACACTCGGGCTGTATTTGAAGGTAGAAAATCTTCTTTGATACTATGTTCTAAAGGTTGGGTTTAGTAAGAAAATAAGATTTTGAGTTTTAATAAGGAAGCAACACCAATTAGATGGACGAGTATTAACTGCCAAGAAGAAAAGATATATCACCGAGATTTTTTATTAACCGTCGAGAGTAATTGCAAAGATTTAAGAGAGATTTTGGAGATGTATGGAGGTGCTAGTATAAATAAAGAGGTGGAGTATCAGTAGGAGGGGGGCTGGCAGAGGCCAGATGCACGAGAAAATATCCAGAAAAAAAAATTGTTACTGCTGCTGCTGAAGAACACGAAGAACAGAGGCTACGACAACGGTTTCTTCAACCTCTCAGTCACGTTTTCTTCATCCATTTGCAACGGATATCTTCGTCTTTGCAACATTTAAATTCAGCTGCAACGGTTTCTTCAACACATCTGCAATGGATATCTTAGCATATGCAACATTTATATTCAAGCCTATTGCAACAGTTACTCTGTAACGGCCATAAAACGTTGCATATTTCCTATTACATTACTTTTAGCTTCTTTTCATCTTTCAAGCACTTTTTGAGCTATATACCAATCTTTTGAGGGTGTTTTGAGTAAGATGAGCTAAACCCCATCACTGAGGCAAGGAGGAAGCCTTTTTTTCCATGATTAATTGGTAACGTTTAATAATTCTTTTATGACTTTTGCATTTATTTTTAATTGAACTTACGGTTTTTCTTAATTGATTGTGATGTTATTTGATGGTTTATGTTGGGACCTAGAGCTTTTGATGAGCCATGCTTGTGATTTACAATTGATATTTTAAAAATCTACCTTTGGCAAAAATTAGAGTCACTTATTTGAGTTAGAACTGTGTAGAATTATTATTTTTAGAACCAATTAAAAGTGGTTAATGGTGAAATCCATAAGCTCAATATTTGTGAATATTATTTTCACAAGTCCGAGAGAACGATACTTTACTTACCCCTATCACAAAATTAACAGTAATTAAACTAGTCGTTGGGTAATTAAACTAGCAGTTATGGTTTACTCACCCAACGGTTTTTTTCTTTGAAAACTAGCCGTTGGGTAATTAAAAACTATAAAAGGAAACCTATCCCTTTCATTCCCATTCTCACATGTCTCTTCATTCTCATTCTCATTCTCATTCTCATTCTCACCTGTCCCTTTCCAACTTATTCTCACCCTTCCCTTTCAAGCACTAAATATGGTTACTCCATACACTAACGATGAAGATGTTGCCATTGTTAAAGCGTGGGTTACGATCACAAATCACGACTACGATAGAGCGTATATTATCCAAAGTAACAAAGACGTTGATCAAGAAATTAACATGGATCATACATCCGATTCTTAGTGTAACCGTATGTTTATGATTTTTGTGGGATTAGACAGAAATCGTAATGATAGGACGTTCATACTCATTAAGAAAAGGTTCGAGAAGCTATTTCAACGATTGGAAGCTTTTAAACAGGAAATAAAAGTTTTAAAGGAAGCTCATCCCATCAAATCAAGTGTGGCAAGAGTAAGTATGTCAATCAATAAGTCGTTCATCAAAATAGTTTTCAAACATACAAATTTATAATTGATTTGTTTTTCAGCGGGTGATGGCTCTCGATAGATATGAAACTATCCATGGAAAAAAGTTTAAGCATGAGGATTTCTATCGTATTTTGGAAGAAATTACCTATGATTTCAACCTATATGATTAAGTTTTTAAGTGTAATCTAATGATATTTCATTTCCTTTAATATAACTATGTCTTTTCGATTCAACGAAATGATTTTACGAATTCTAATGATTAAGTAAACCTATATGATAATGGGCATCAGAGTGTTGTTCGGCTGATAATTTAAATTTCAAATTCATCCGAACCTGACAGAAACCTGGATATTTCATATTGTTGTCAGGTTCGGTTGTTTCTCAATATTGAATTATTAGTCGAACAATTCAAATACAATTGGATTGAAGGTAAATTTGCATTGCATTGAATTGAAACTGCATTACATCAAATGAATACAAAATTATAGCAAATAAATTCAATAATAGAGTGGTAAAATAATATCTTTCCACAAATCGTAGCATTCCATAAACTCGAATGATCTTCGTGACTCTTGAAAATATCAGGTCCGAGTCAATTGTTTCTTTACATCATAGGATATTGTTGGATGTTCTTCTATAACATCTCGCATATAAGCTCTAAAACCTGCGCACCTTGGCCATATACGATTCAAGTACCTACGCCTAATCCCTTCGCCATTTCTTCCATTTCTGTTACCGTCTAACATAACAAATATTAAGAATATACGATTCCAAAACTCTTTGGGGGTTTCATCCGGATATACCCCAGGTACTCCTCTACTGCGTCTATCTTCGTCATAACTCGTGTACATGAGATACGCTCGTGTTATGGAAATATCTTCTTCTATGGTGTAGCAAGCCATTTTTTTTTATTAGCAAGATATGAGAATAAAATAATGAGCTTGAAGGCTAAAAAAATGAATAATAGTTTGTGGAAATCAATAATAGTTGGATGTTTGGGGTAAAAGAGGAGTCTCTTTTATAAGCATTTTAATCACAACGACTCTTTTATTTGAAAAGGAACTAGTCGTTGTTAAGGTTCGGCTGATAATGGAAATTCCAGAACATCTGAACTCCATAAATATCCTTTGATACAATAAGGCTGTCAGGTTCGGCTTATTCAAAAATTAATTTATCAGTCGAACCTGACAAAAATCTTAATGCCCTGGTTATTTGTAGAGTTCAGCGGGTTTTACATTTGAAATTTCAGCCGAACATGAAATTGATCATAATACAAATTCCAAATTTAAAAAAAAAATCGTTAGGGCCTCTCTATATATAAACTTGACACTCTCTAACTCATTTTTCACCACCTAATCCTATCTTAAGTTAATTTTCTTCCACCAATTCTTTTTTCCTCCAATTTTTATCTAATTCTAGCTGCGAATGGAACCATTCACCATTGAGGATGATGTAAGGCTTGTTAAAACTTTCATTCCAACTTACCGTGAAAGGCCTCATGAACGTTATTCAATGTTTTGGAAGAGAGCCACAAAATTTCATTTCGAATTAGATGGGAATCCTAAAAACCGTAAATGGTTATAATTAGCCGAAAGATTAGAAATGCTACAATATACATTGCGAGAATACATTATAATACTCCTTTGGGTAAAACGATATCATCGGAGAGCTACTCCTGAAGAGAAAATGAGTATTTGAACACATTTATCTTGTGAATGGAATATTAACTTGTCAATTCTTTCATTTTTAGAGTGCTGGAATTCAATATACATCATGGTGGAACAACATTCGAGCACGAGCTATGTTATACGTATTTGAAGACATATGCCACGAGATTTCTTAAACAACTAGAAGCTGAATCGAGGTAAAGAGCTATCCATGGAGATTAATAGTTTTAGCTACTAGATGTAAAGTTATTTGAATGGAGTATGATGTAATGATATTTAAAGGGATGTAATGTGTAAAAGTTATGTAATTGGAACTTTTATAAATAAACTCCACTATTATCTTACAAACCAATTACAAGTTCGGCTGAAAATATGAATAGGACTGATAAGCCGAACCTGACAATTACAAGGCAAATTGCGAAATGCTCCATATTGTTCGGCTGATTCGTAACTCCCAAATATCAGCCGAACTTTAAACTATTTGCACACTTTTTTAAAAAATATAGTTGTTAGAAACAATACTATATATATATATATATATATATATACCCAGCAATTAATTCATCTGAAACAATCACATATTCACTCAAAATGACACTCCCTAGTGCTAATTTTACTCTAGATGAAGATTTAGCTCTTTGCAAAAATTATGTGCTTTTCTATCCAAAGAAGGGTGAAGAACGACGTCAAAATGGTCTAGTTAGTATAAGTTATTGGGCTAAAGTTCATGAAAACTTCTGCACCGCAACAAGCAATCCTCATAACAGGGATTGTCCGGCCTTGTTTTGTAGATTTCAAACTACAAGAAATCAAGTTTAAGAGTTCATAGCTTTAATTTGGGTTGTCAATCGATATCGACTAAGAGGTGAAACCAATGTGGAGGTTGTTGTGCGAGCTCGAGAGGAATGAATGAGATGGAAAGGAAAGATTTTCGAATACGAAGCTCATTACGACATCCTTCGTAAGATTCTCATATTCCGTATGGGATGTTAAAAAATTTGTTTTAACGATCGTTTTAAGATGTAATACGATATAGTGATATGCGAGTTATTTATGTAATATATATCTAAGTATGAATGAAAAAAATCTTGGAACTTCTGTCAGGTTCGGCTGAAATTTAAAAAACATATTAGCCGAACATTTCAAATTGAAGTTTTATGGGCATCAGAGTGTTGTTCGGCTGAAATTGGCATTACAACTTTTCAGCCGAACCTGAATGCTAATATATTATAATGGTTCGGTTGAATTTTTTTTTTGTGAAACAGACAAACTGACAAAAACCTGGATTTTTCATCATGTTGTAGGGTTCGGCTGATAACAGAAATATAATTACCAACCGAACCTGACAACATTATGAAAAAAAACAGGTTCGGCTATTTATATTCCCATAACTTATCTGCTGAACCTTGTGTGTCTATTCAATTCATAGGACAATAGTGCAACAACAAGAAATAAATAAATAAATAACGATGATAGGTGCATTATTTACACTATTTGGATACTCTAATTCATTGATTTCTTGTTAGTTTTCATATCATTATGCTTTGATTTTGTTTGTTTAGTTCTGAAGTGTATTCAACCAAAGAAGAGGTTAAAGGATGGAAACACAACTTTGGAGGCAAATTCTAGGAAGATTTACGGTTGGGTCTACTCTAAAACCCAACCGTAAAATTAATTGAAGAAACATGAAAATTTTATCATTGCCATCTTATGGAGAATTGAAAGACGAAGGCAAACCAAAAAGAATGAGGTCAATCGGACATCGGATGAGGGAGAAATGATCAAAATAGTGAAGTACAAAAAAGTATCCAAGAGGAATTACGGTTTGGTTTATTGGCTCGAACCCAACCGTAAACCTAGGGAATTTTGGAGCGAATTTTTGTGTCAGATTTGCGGTTGGGTTGATTGGCTCGAACCCAACCGTAAATATGGGGGCTTTTGGGTAATATTTTTGTGCTAGAGTTACAGTTGGGTTTATTGGCTCGAACCCAACCGTAAATGGGGAGTTTTGGCACGTGTGTGGGTTTCTAAAACATGGAAAACATGGTCCTGGAAGGATTAAAAAACCTAGATTTCGTGGATACTATATAAGGAGACATACAAGACATTAAGAAGGACCTTTTACACTTGAAAACAGAAGGAGAAAAAGAATCTAGGGTTTGCTTTACTTGCTTTCTTGATTAT